>JAQIWZ010001893.1:0-10418 GCA_034697245.1 Malaconothrus monodactylus
GAATCTAATGTTAATTTAGAGCCTTATTCTAAATCGCTTTTTGAAGCTTTTGTTGACACGAATTTTCAGAATTGTGGTCAAAAAAGTACTTCTTATGACAACGTAACTGATAATAGACTTAAATCGTTGTCATCTGCAGTAAATTCTAACTTATTTGACGAACTAATCAATCAAATATCAGAACCAAATCAAGAATCAGTCCATTCCTCTCAAAACAAAAAATCTAATTTTCAGTTAATCAATGAATTGTTTAGTAATGGACTTGATTTGACTGTCGATCAAAAGCCGATATGTGAAAAACCAGTTCTTAAAAGCGAACCTAATCTCAAAACAGTGCCAACAAATGGAAAAATGAATTCAAACTCTATTTTAACAGATATTTCAACCAATGAAAAACTTGATTGCAGTAAAGATCATGAAAATAATTGCAAAAGTTTTGATAATCTTTCGATTGATGAGAAAGTGCGCGAATTATATTTACTTCAAAAATCAATACAGAACTGGATATTGGCTCAAAATATAGTCTCAGTTATTATTAGTTTAATTATATTACTGATCGTCTTATATATTGTAAAGTCAATGTCAGTCAAGAGCAATTGAGATCAATGTTTGAATCGACACAAAGTCAAAGTTGCTCTATTTTTGATTACTTTTACCTCTTATTTCAGAGGCTAATAAATTAAAATCTTATTGAATCTGTAATAAGTCTTCACAGTTTAGTTTAAATTTTTATTTCCTTTAATAATGAGTTATTCTGGTTCTGAGTCAGAATCAATATTAGGCTTTGATTTTGATTATTCCGATAAGAATAACATTATTTTGTTGTAAATAAAAAATTTCTTTCAACTTATAATAGAATTTGAGATTCTCAAAGAGTTTGCATATTATCATTGAAAGTGTATTACTATTGAAGTGCAGACTTAACTCAATAGAAACTCTAATACTGTGAATCACGAATACAAGATAAATTTCAAATCTTCTCGAATAACAATTTATTCTTAAATTGAAAAATTATGGATACTTTTATTATAACCATTTTTACTTCAATTTTTGAATCCAAAATCACTTTTTCTAATGTCGAACACATCACAACTCAAACAGAATAAGAGATAAATGAATTATTCATAAGAGTTGAGATATAAATCCTGAAGAAAAGGTTACTCTTATATATCATATATAACCAGAGCTAAGCAATGGGTGTGCAGGTGGGGTGTAGTTTCCCTGAAAAAATTTTTCTAGAAAAGTCTCATGGGAGACCGAAGTAAAAAATATACCCGTTTTGTTCTAATGTCATAAATTTCATCCTTTTTAACCTAAAATAATGTATTTTATATCAGAAATACGTCTTTAGACTTCAAAATAGGTGAAAAGTTGGAGATAACATATTTTTCCTTTCGTCCCCACCCTTTCGTTTTAAAACTTATCGGAAATGATTCTCAAAAGTTATCCTTTGGTACATCCTTTGAGATTTCAATAGAATTTTGGTAAAAATCTTTAAAAATTTGAATTTTTATCGTAAAAAATATCTAAAAAAATTTTAGGAACTTCGCCAAAAAATTGTCCATTAAATCCGAATTAAACCCTTGCCTAACACTGTTTATAACAATTATTTTGCATGTTTTGGTTCATAACTTTAAGAAAAATGGTGTTTTGAAATTTTCACTTATTTTTTTTAATCTTTTTATTTGAGTAAATCATTCAATCAATACTTATCTTCTAAATACTAGGAAAACAAATAGAGATAGTCTTCAAGAATTTAAAGAAGAAAAGTTACGGCAATATCTGAATCAAATAAATTATATCTCGCCATCACTAGGACTGAATTACTTGCCGTCACCTTTACTGAAATATAGTTATCCAAAGGCAACACTCTCAACAGTTAATAATATAGCGCACGCATTGCTGTCACATCCAAGATTCTACACTCAAGTATTGCATTTGATGAACAAAATGAATCTTCCGCCGCCTTTTCATCATCACAACCAAACTATTGTTAATTTGGATCAAAATATGACACGCAATGAAGACTCGGAATCAGAACTAGAGAGCAGTGAAAATGAAGATTATGCCCAAGAATCAAATTTTGTACATAAACCAGTCAAAAGAGTAGCCAAAAAATTGAAATCAGGTTTTGTTGGAGAGAAAGCCGACAATGAAAGGGAGAAATTTGAATCAAAAATTAAAGATAAAAGAAGTGGTGAGAATAAATTAGTGTCACAAGAGGACGTCTTCGAAGTTCCCAAAGCAATGGCACAAAAGTCTAGAATTGAGATCAAGATTAAAGCTGGAAAAGAAATAAACTCGTAATAATTAATTTTTGAAAGAGAAAAATATGTATTTTATTCAATGTATATAAATTCTATCAAATCAATAATCAATTGTGAAAGAAAATGTTTCTCAAAACTAATTACTTGGCTTTTAGCTCAATAAATAAAATGCTTTATTTAGTAAATAATTCATAAAAGTCGTACTTAAGTAAAAACCTCTGTTTTTCTATATCCTCGAAAGTTATTATTAAGATTTCAAACTTGATCTCATTCTTCTTTTATAAGAGAAACTAAACTTTAATTATTATAGAAATGTGATATTTTTACGACAGCTTAATGTATCGCTCAATTTAGTTGGTCTTATGGGGAGTCATATTTCTCTTACCTATTATTTGATTATTACGTTTACCTTTTGTTATATGGTTTCATTCAGTCTCCTATGCTTTGGATATTATATTATATTTAATTTTTGTGTAGCAAACATTCAATATTCAGGCGAATATAAATCTATGTCAATAATAAAAGGAAAATATTGTTTGAATTCTATCATTAATTCATCATTAAATAAAATAATTGTTCATTTTTTTCTCTAAATAAAACTTTATTTTTAATTTTCAACTATAACTTTATGTCAAAATATAATGAAACAACTATTGAATAGATTGAATTCACTCTTCAAACCTTGACATTTGACTAAATTTGACTCATTCTTTCTCTTCAAATTCAATTAGAAGTTTATTATAAGAAAAATTTTTCTCGTAATAAATACAAATATTCGCTAACTTTAATCAAATATGATGCGAAAGTATTCATTCGAAAGCAATGTTTAATCGGAATTCAGAAATTAGAGCAAGATTTCCTAAAAATTTAATAAACAGAAAATTTTGTAATTTTCTTGAAGTTAAAAATTACAGTTAATGTCGTCAAAAATTTCTAACTTAAGAAACTTATTATTGAATTGAAAAATAATCTGCAATATATTGAAAAAAAAATCTTATTAAATACTTAAAGTGATGGGTCTATTAAATGAAACTTAATCAGTGAATCATAAATATTGAGCTCTATTATAACTATGGACTTAATGGTAAATATAAAAAACTAATCAGAGAATAACTTAAATGAATAATTCATAGAAACCAATTATTATGTACTTATGGTTTGAAGGGGTTTTGAAAAGAAAGCTCAAAATACATCAATTCTTAAAATGATAGTAAAAATGAAATTAAATAAATAACTAAGAATTACTTGCATTAAACACAAGTCCATGTTTAACAGTTTGAACTATTCTCGTAGCCTTCAGTCAATAACTTGAAGCTTAGTTTGTTTTCACATTATTTTTATATACAAACAACTTAATTGAGGCAACTATTATTTGATCCATGAAAATATTGGCCTAATTTTGTTTTTCATTAATCCAAAGCTTACGGAATTATGTGCATCACATTCAGTATATCAAAGTTAATATCAGAAGTTTTTTATCAGATTAGTCTTTAAACCTATGCCAACTTGTTACTATTTCAATGTAGTTCAAGATCAAAAAATTATGAGAACCTCTGAAAATAAGAAATATCTCATTGTTTGATAGCTTATATTAATTTTTTTTCTCAATGCACTCGAGTGGAGATTTTTTTCTCCAGAGTATCGAGTCTTTCCTGACAATTACAAAGCTTTTTCTTGCCTAAGGAAGGGATGTCTGTATTGTCACTTGCAATTCAGTGATGAAAGAGAAAACTTCAAATCCCTGAGTGGTTGAGATTCATCTCTAGCAAAATATAAAAGATGTTGTCTTTTCTATCTTCTGAATCATAAGATTTCATTTTCTGAAGTTCAAGGAAACGCTTATAAATAGATTCGTTCTATTATTTTTAGCATTGCATCTGATATATGATTTATATATGAACGAATTTAATAAATAATAATTAGGAATAAAGTAATTCGAAACTGAAACTCAAATTACTTGTTTCTCTTTCTTTGAAGTTGAACAAAAGAACAATATAGCTATTTATGGGAAATAAAATTATTTTATTCGCTGAGTGTGAGGGAGAGAGAGAGAGAGAGAGAGAACTATTTTGAGTTGGCTATTCTAAAAATTAGTTTATTCTAATACAAAGATAGGCACATCTCTTTGGGCTAGTAGAAAATATTACTTCCATTTATGTTCACAAAAATAAAGAATTAGTGAAGGTTGGAATGCGTTTGGAAGTTTCGCTCGTGCGGCTCAAACTATCCGAGTTATGATTTTTATTTTGTTTCCTATTGTGGACGCAAATCATTTTTGTCACATATTTATAGTTAATGTATATTTCATGCACTAAAAATGGAAATGTATTGTTTTTATGTGAAATTTCATTCATGATTCATTTCTAATATGAATGGCTGAACATATTATTACTGAAGTATAGAAATAGTTTTATTCTTTGAATGCGTCTGTGATATTGGAGTTCTCTTATTATGTAAATAAAATAATAAAATCTTTGATTTAGAAGCTCTAAATTTGTTCTTCAATAATAAACAAGAAGGTTTTTGGACAATCATTTGATTGATATCTTTCGATTAGTATTTCATCTGTATTTTTGATATTCAGCTCAATTTTGATGTTTAGAAAATGAATTGCAAACAAAATACAGTTCACAGACTTGATAAGGAAAAACTTGGTTCAATTGTTAGTATTAGAGAAACCTAATAATGAAAGATTATTTATTTAGAAAGAATTACGTTGATTAATATCCAAATGCTGGTTTCATGAACAGAATTTTATTAATGAAAACTTTCTATCATTTTGAATTTTAGAAAAATCCATTTCAGTTGAAAGGAGATTAATATTAAAATAAATTAGTTTTCAATGTAATCTTATTATTCACAACAAAGGCTCTACTTATCATTAAAATTCTAATTTAAATAATACGAGAATCAAATGGGAAGAATAAAAAACAAAAATATTAAAAGAATTTTGACAAAATATCTTATAATTGAAAAAGACGGTGTTTCCCACTGAAGATGAGTTGCGGACTCATTATATTTTATCAAATAAAAGAAAACAACCGTTATATTTGATCGTTTGCTTTAGGAAAAAATGTTTTCAGGATCTATAAAAAGTAATTACAGTTGAGTGAACCAAATATTGTCTCAAATTGACTGAGAGGAAGATTAAGATATATGAAGAAAAATAGATAAACATAAGAAAGTGTTTTCTCAATAGTCAATTACTTTATTTCTTCAATTAATATAGCAATAAATAATACATAAATATTATTTTTTTCATAATCAATAATAATAATGTCGCAAATATGAGTTCATATGATATCCTTTTATCTAATATTCATTATCGATTTGATGGAAAAGTGTATTACAATATATGTACAAATTAGTGAAATTTCTTCAGAATGACATAAAATTACAATATATTTACTGTATATATAAACATAATTACATATAGAATACATTTAATTAGCGATGCAGTACAATACCCATAATCAATGTAAAAATGAGAATATAATCAGAATATAATCTCTTGAACAATGATTTTGTGCGTAATTATATCTGATCTCATTATCAAAATATAATGAATATTTCTCTCATTTATTCATCTAATATGAAAGTTAATCTACAATTTAATCAGTTCCGAAAACAAAATCCTTTGTCTCTTGATAGGTCATAGGTCATAGGCAAATAGCGGGCCTGATCCTACTTGATTCTTAAAATAAACTAACCAGCAGATTAACGAGAATCTGGCCCTTTATTCAAAATTAAATTCTTTGAAATAAAAATAAAGATAATAATAACTATGCTTGAGTTGAAAACCTAAGGCTGTAATGCAATCATACTTTTATATTCATTAAATTGTTGATTAATATTTTTGTTTAGTTCAGAAATCTCTGTCAATAAATTAGTTCACATCAGTAAATCTTCTGTCTTCTGAAGAAGGACTTTCTGAAGTGAGCGAACAGTTTAAGAGAGTATTAGCTTCTAATTAAAATTGTTTTTTGTGCACACGAGATGAAAGATGATATCAACCGCTTTTATAGCGTACTCTCAAGTAGTGATGACATTCATGCAAATATGTGCTCTTAATTATTTAGCTCTTTGAAGAGCTCAACAAAAATAAGCTTTATTTTATATTTTCATTTAATTAAATTTTGTTTTGAATGTGAAATTTTTTTTACATTCATAAAAAACAAAAGCTTATACCTATTGAACGCTTGTTTCAAATTATAAATCGCATTATTTGAGGAAAAGAATATTATGCAGAGAAGGGGTGAACGTCCAGAACATCCAATTTTAAAGCAACTTATATTCCAAGAATTTCTTTTATTTTTAATTTTCAATTCTTTAAAACAGAAAACATGTATTTGTTTGAAATGCTTTTACGAATTGATTAAATAAAAAATTCTTATCAATAAAATTCTCCCAAATCTGAATTCCGTTCCTTTTAATTTTGACAATATATGTTAGGAAAAGGTTCTAGAATTTCATGATTGGAATTCTCTGATAGTTTATAGGCATTCAATTGCAATGAAAGTATTCATTATATAATCACCTGAAGCGATAACAACTAATTCTTACAGTTGAGTGAAAGATTTCATTATTTAGATTTTTCTTTATCTTTTTCTCTTTATCTTCTTTTTCTTTTTTTGTGGCACAAAGAAATTCATTTAAAACATTTGAATTGATATTAAAGTTCAGTTTCGATAAATCTAATTTCAGGCGGTGTCTCATCGCCATCAATACAAGTGGAAACTCCTCCACCCGCAAAACCAGTAAAAGATGTGCCGCCTAGTGTTGTCGTCGCTGTGGTTGTTGTCGCGCCCTTTAATATATATGTAGATAAAGTTATATCAAAGTGATTACTGGGAAGGTTTTTTGCATAAGGTATAAGAAATAGGGATCAAAATGTGTCATATTATACTTAATGTTATCCATAGGGTTTAAATCCAGGCTCAGGCTCGGAGTTTTTGAGCCTATGGACAACATTAATTATACGTATGTATTAGATCTGAAATGCATCAAAAAACTATTTTTAAGGAGAATTTACTGTTTCTCATCTTAAGTGAATTTCTTTGAATTCGTTTCAAAATTATTCATAACAAAAGACCTCAAATAACCAATTAATTCAATCAATTAAAGAATTTTTTCCTCCAATATAAGAAAAATTAAATCAAAAAATTCTTTAAATTTTCAAATTTAGTGATCGTCAAATTCTTTACCTGATTTTTGGTGGCGCCACCAAAATAATAAGGAGGTGATGTATTTTGTGATTTACTACGCGATTTCATAAGCATATATCTCATGACAATAAATGCCATCCCGAGTATATACATGAGTAGCACTATTCCAATATAGATTATCGCATTGGTCGCAGAATTGGCGTGAGAGTCAAGTATTGACTGATGACTTGGACTTCCTTCTAATCAATGTTGAATGTTGTCCAAATCTTTTAATATTTTATCAAAGATTAATCATTACCTGAAATGATGGCTAGTTTGTCTTGTCCTTTAGTACAATTGTATAATGGGTTCATTCGATCCATTGAGTCCTCTGAAAAAGTAAAATCTTTAGAAAAGTTAAATCTTTTTCTTTTTTTCTTTAGCTTTCATTAAATTAAATGATGACAGAGTTAATGTCTATGTCAATGACAAAAGTTGACATTAAATTTCATAATTAAGTTGTTAAACTAACAATTACTGACAATACTTATACTGTTATGTCACTGAATTACAAAGTAATTCTCTCACATTCTGTTTGAGAATATCTAATTAAATGTGAACCTTCTGTTTGATTGCTGTGAACGTGAATGAAATACTAATTCATGTGAAACAATCAAATGTTAAATACCTGACATTTCTATTAATTTTATTGTCAGTAGTCTTTTAACTCAATTTAGTTTTCAATTTATTAGCAAATATATAACGTTCATGTGATATAATTTGTTTAAAATATATCATTGAATGAAGTTTTATAACTATTTGGGCTTAAAGTGAAAACATAAACATAACTTTCGTAAACATGTCTAATGGCAAAACTATGTCAATTAATTGAAACGCAGAAAAGCTTCCGACGAATTGATCAAACATCAAATGGTACGTAAATTCTTAGCTCAATGAAAAATTGAAATTTATTTGATAAGAATTTCAGTGTAGCCCCAATTGTTTGTTTGCAGTGGAGAGACAGGAATACCATAATAAGGT
This sequence comes from Malaconothrus monodactylus, assembly GCA_034697245.1. NCBI lineage: Eukaryota > Metazoa > Arthropoda > Arachnida > Sarcoptiformes > Malaconothridae > Malaconothrus > Malaconothrus monodactylus. The sequence goes on from JAQIWZ010001893.1 coordinate 8,453, forward strand.
TTGTTTGTTGAACTTAAATCTTATTAAAAGATTCAGTTCATATTACAAGCTATGTCACCAAATTGAAAGTCTTATAAACTTTGTTCTTAATTTTTTTTCCTAAAAATGAGTTTATTTTTGGCAAGAATCACATCTTATCTGAAAATTTCCTTAATTAAAGAAAAAAAGTAAACTAAAAGCTTTGCTCATAAGAATCATTAAAGTTGACTAATGATAAAAACAAAATTAATTACTTTTCTTCACACAATTTTCTATTTTTCTTCATAAGAAGAGGCTTTTTGAGCCAAAATAATGATAAATTTTATCAAAAAATTTTATGAAATCTCCAAATTGAAAGGGATTCCAGATCTCAATATCAGTTAATTATGATTTTCAATAAAACAATGAAAATCTTTTAAATAAACTGATTTCTTCCGTAAGCGACACGTGACTCTTGAAATATTAAGATTACACGCGAATTATTGGCATTCAATAACTAATTTGCACAAAAATATTTAAGAAAAATTGTTGCATTTTTAGAAGAAATTAATAAAATGATAGACATGATAATAATTGACACTAAATTACAATAGTTTTCATAAGTCTTAAGTCTTATTTGAGTTCTTTCAAGTTTGATCAATAAGTGCGGGAATTATGATCTCCAGACTTATAGCTTTAAGACTGTCGACTGTCCTTAATCTTGTCGACAGTTTTCAATAATAGATAATCTGCTGAAAAACTTTCTTCGATAGATATTTTAAATATGGAAAGTGAAAGGTAGTATAAAAAGTTAGCCTTTAATCATTTATTGTGCAAATTTGATTTACACAAATTTGGTAAACATATTAACAATACAAAAATTAATGTGACGCAAATTCACTCAATTCAATTTCTTGTTATTCAGAAAGAATAACAAGAATATAAGAGAATCTGTATAAGAATCTATACTCAAAAGTTTGTTTGTCTGACCCCTGGACATGATAGAGACTTAAGACCGGTATCATTACTTGAAGTGGAAAGTGGAGAAACAAAAATTCCCGAAAAGTGACCAGTGGCCGAGTTACCAAACCCACTAATGCTTTTCAATGGGAAATTTTGTTATATATTTTTGCCGTTCATTTTGAACAGATCCAATTCTAGTATTTCCTTATTATTATAGCAGTATTTCTCATATTCAGAAAACTCATCATTTAATTCTTAAGGACTTAAAGCTTACTTAAAAGCACTTATTTTAAAAACAAGAAAAATTTTTTCCCTCTTTATTCTTAATATTCTTAAAGTCCAATTTTATTAAATAAAACCTTATTCTTGTGTTATATTCGTTAATAATCTTTACATATGTTCTCAAAGATCAATACAACACAAATTATATGACATTACTTTTGCAACTAGAATATAAACCAACTCGATATACCTTAAGGGAAACATCGAAACATCTCAAATGCTTTCTCTGCGATGAAATACAAACATCAAATCATTAGAAAGAAAGCTTGAAAAAAGTCATGTCATGCCAAACACAGCGTCTATTCTTAATGCTACCCATAGAGTGTTTGCCTCACAATAGCATATAAAGTATTCGGCGATAAATAAGTTATCAATAAAAAATTGTTGACAATAAAATCTGCTAAAAGTATGTTTCAATAGCTTAAGTAAAAAGTTTTTCTGCAAGGTTTAATAATCTTCAAGGAAGTCATGGGTAAAAATAGTTAGAGGTTATATCAATATAATTAGCCTTCAATACAATCCAAGCCTTCAATATCATTGACATTAATTCTTAGGACACTAAGAAAATTCGTTTAATTCTCGCTAAATTCTATGCGAATTGATTGAATTTAAATTTTTGAATCAGATGATGAATCGATTTTTCAAATTCAGTACAAATATTTTATGAATCGTATAAATTGAGAGTTTTAGCAAATAGTTCTTTCCTCTCTATTTAACATAAATTTTTAACATATCATTTTTTACGTTGTAAAATATATTTTAG
>JAQIWZ010001894.1:0-10418 GCA_034697245.1 Malaconothrus monodactylus
TTTTTGAGTTTAAATTTATTGGTAAAAAATATTTTAATTGAGTTTAAGTTTCGATAAACTTAAACTCAAACTCAAAACAACTTGAGTTTAACTGAAACGTTTGAGTTTACTCAAAAAGGGATGATATATACTCTATCGATATTCATATAATATTATAGTATTTACTTATTTTTCACTTAAATGAAGGTTGACTCGAAAATGAATACAATTTTGAAAGCGATATTTTCTGTATTCTAAATATTCTAAATTTAGAAAAAACGCCAAAATTTGTCATTTTTACTTAATATTCATTTAAGTGCTAACCCTTCAGATATGTAACAATTGTTAGTCAAAAGGTTTCTTATTATGTGATTGGTTTGTATGCGCCCAAAGTTTTGGCAAAATATACACACATATAGTGCTAAATATTTATTATATGCGAAATTGATTGCTCTAATGATTACGTTTTGCGCACAGATTATTTTATAAAACCACTTTCAATAGTACGAGTCTAACTTTACAAAATCACTACTAATAATCGGCAGTATAACTACTTTACGTAAAACTTTGAGATCATTTTCAACCGATCCGTTAAATAATCGGGAGTTTTATTACATTTATTAATTAGTTTACTCTTTCTAACGCTATAGATCATTAGAACTTTCTCTTTTCTAAATATTTGATCACAATTTCTGAAAGTGATGTGATTGCGGCACAAGTTTCAAAGTATCGGTCATTTACCTTAATCTTCATATTAAAATTTGAATATTGAAATAATCCTACTTTTGTTCCAAATAAATAATTATTAGAATTTATTTAAAAATAGTGCTCAACTTTCTCTATCCATTATCATTATCTTGTGTTCATTAATTTTTTTTGATGATAATTTGGCTTTGAATGAAATCTGAACGATTTATTGGTAGAGAACATTTTCATTGAAATTCAATGAAAATAAGTTGAAGTATTGTTACAAAATTCATACATCCTTTCGCTTGAGTTTCAGCTATCATATGAAGCGCTTAAATACTCTTGAATGTCAATAAGGAGAATAAGCTTTTTCTCACAAAACTTTTGAATAATATCTCTTCCTATCAGCAAATAAACAGAGGAAAAAACATTTTTTGCATGAATTGTGAGCTCATCCTTAACATTGTTCTCAAGTCAAAAGAAGAAAAGAAGAAATATGAGAAAAAGCTGTAATAAAAACAAGAAAAACAATAAAACAAAATTTTAGTACATATTCAGTATATATCACTTCAGAGTTCCATTTTTGGGATAAAAGTTGAATCAAAATGCGAAGAACATTAAATAAATTGTTGGCAAAGCTCATCACTTCATAACACTATTTTGAATCATTTTTCTGAGTGGGAGAATAACAACTTAAGAACTCATTGTTCCCTTGAATATTATAAGCCTTAGAATTTGAATGTTTGGGCATAAAATACAACTGTATTGTGCAATAGAGAAATTACAGTCTAGAGATGAGAGCAACATAAAAGTCAGTCTGAGTGAGTCAAATGTGCATAATATGCTAACAAGGATATTATTTATTGAAGACAAAATATAGCTATATATTTATTATTTCTTTCATTAGATAATAGTCTTATAGAAGTCGTTAAACTTTCTTATGATTAAAGTTTATCTAAAAAATTAAACAGAAATCAAGAATTATCAAAAATTTTCATATCAGTGAAAATTAACTGGAATTTTAATTCAATAGTCGAAATAAACTGGACATTTTATTTCTTAATTAAAGTGTTCGTATTTTTGAACTAATAGAGTGTAATAAAATAAATCCTCATTTACGTATTTTACAAACTCTCTATTCTTGAGGCATAAAATCCTCTATAAAATTCATTAGAGAAATTGCGAGCAGGAAAAAACAAATCCTTTTTATCCAAAGATCATAAAAGTCCTTTAAAGTTAACCATTAAAATAACAGAAACAAAATATTATATTAGTATTAAACCGATGATGGAGTTGTCAAAACTTAGTTTTTCCAGTAAAGGAAAATTTTGAAGAATACAATAAGTTCATATCAAGCACTACAATATGAGATGAGGCTTAAACTCATCCAAACTTCCATTTAACTATGATTTCCCTGATTTATGAATATTCCTTTCAAATTTCTAAAATATTATTGATATGCTTATAATTAATCAAAATGTTAATCTTTTTAAATTTTAATTAAAACGATGTCTTAAACGATGTTTTAAAAAAATTCGAAATGATGATTAAAATCAAAAACTTAAAAACTATATTTCACAACATTAGAGGATAAGTTTTTCCAAATAATTTTTTCTCAATACCTACTGCAAAGAGACAATTGAGTGTCAAATTTCTACATAGAAAATATTTACCTGAAATATTGAAAAAATGAATTTTCTAAAATATCAAACTTATCAAATATCATTTTATATACAGTATAAGCAATAGACTAAAGGACATCAGATAGGTTTTGCAATAAAACAGTTGTATAGTTTAGAAAAATGATTGGTCAAAGACAAGACGATAACTCGATTTGGCTTTTGCTTCGTTTCAAGAGTCCAGAGCTCCCAAAGGGAAAAGGCATACAGAGTATATGTTTCTAAGAGAGAGAGAATGTGTATCATCACAACTATTTGGATGGTCATGTCTTTGCCAAAATATCACCTTTGGAAATATCGGCGCATTATAATCACGATTTTGACATTTTGTGCACAAAATAAAAGCTCTAAAAAATATATTCTTGTCTTGAAATGAGTATAAAAAGAGTAGTAAAAATACATGTAAATCAAGATTAAAGAAAGAGAAAAATAGTAATATAAAAAAAGACTATAAAGAGAATGTAAAAGATAATAGGACATGAAGATATATTTAGATGTCAAATAAGCGTTACTACACTATTATAACATACATCAGCATTTAGTATTGCATTATCAATATTATTTTCTTTTCAAATATCATTTACTTATTTGTCAAGAAAATATAGTTTTACTGTTGAAAAATTGAAGATTCAATTGTAATTCAAAAGTTGAACTCTGATTCGTGTTTGTAACAAATATAGCGTGTATTTATTTATAATGATATAACTACAACTTGAATAAAAATCTCAAACTTACGAATCAAGACGTGATTTGTATCTCTAATAAACAGAAATTTTTGAAATCTTTTTTTAATGCTTAATAATTCACGATTTTGTTTCGAAACATCGAATTTTATGATAGAATTAGAATTTTTTGTTCGACTTTGAGAGAGCTTTTCACTCTATTAGTGATAACACTATTACTATAAAAAATACATCAAAAAACACATTGAAATTCCGACACCAATACTAAAACAAATATTCATATATAGATACTATGATGGAAACAAAGAAACGAATATTTTCAGGTTCATAACATTCATCAATTCTACCGAAACATTTTACAAAATTATTTAAATTAGAACCAGAGTGTGAATTAACTTTTTTTCACGTATTCCCTCAATTCTAATAGCTTTCACCAAAAATTCCAAGAATTAAACATAAAAATATAGAGGAACTGACAAAAATATGAAAGTATAATAATATAAGAATTTCAAATTAAAATCATTGAATTCGATCAATCAAATAAGAGGACATTCGAAAAAACCAAAATCACAGAATCCTCAATGAATTTGAAAAGCTTTACATCTAATGTGCCCGAAAATTCAGTCTAATCCTTGAGAGTTGAGCTCAAAATATGAAGTATCTCTATTGAAAAAGTTAAATAAACAAGACTTAGAGTTAATAATTCTCAAAACGCAACTGCAAAAAGTTAATTAATTTGAAATTCAATCTTTTTCGGCATATCAAACATTTAATTAATGATTCACATTATATAAAAGAAAGAATATCATATAATAGTCATATGAAACAACTATTTTACTGTATAGATAGAAGTGCCTACTCTTTTCAATAGCTCTCCACTTAACTATTCATTATTGAAATTCAAAAACAAAAGTTACAGTATTGCTCTTTTTCAGTTTTCGTTATAGCCACGACTTTTAAGAGTAAGTGAAACAAAGAAACAAAAAAAGAAAGAAAGAAAGAAAGAGAGAGAGAGAGAGAGAGAGAGAGAGAAACTGAAAGAAAAAAAAAGATTTAAATTAGAATTGGACTCATTTCAAATGTAAGGTAACAACTCATTCAATCTTAAGTTCGTTAATGGATGAATGTAATGAATGTGTGGCTTCTTCTTGTTTAGCACTTGCAATAAATCCCAACTGATTTGATCAAAAGCTTTGCATTACCAATGAATGGATGAATAAATATCTTTTATACTAAGAAACAAAAATTTTAGGCTCTCTTTTATTACTTCAAAAGTTTTGCGCATTCTTCGAATTAACTCTTTTATAAATGATAGAAATCACAAGAATTCATTGCTTTTGAGTTAAACTCTCCTGAATCGAATTAAAGTTTAATTTGTATAATAGAGCAAAATATTCCTTAAGAATTCAAATATTCCTCAATTTTACTTTACAATATTGTACTCAATAATTTCTGAACAGTATATTAAGTATCTTTATTTCTTACAATAAATGTTTGATTTACTTTAGAGATCATTTGCTAAAATTTTTCTTAAATATTTCACAGAACTGATACTCATAGATGCAAACTTAACACTTGTCTGGTTCAAACAGGACTATTTTGAATGCCCGGTTTTCGCTCGAATTTTTAAAGCTATATTTCAATGACAAAAATTTGAAGTGATTGTATTTTCTAATTTAGTCAAGCAATGTTGAACCCATTTTCAGCACAATAAATAAAATGGAAGAAAGGAATAGACTCTTGACGGCGAATATTTAGTCAAAAATTTTAAAAGTAAACTTCGAAAATGATAAAATTATTGTGAAATCAGTTAAATATAAGCTAATCATACGTTAAATGAAAAAAATTGTACTCAAATTTATGTTACAATGCAATTATTATCAAAATATATCAAAGAGAAGTCTTTTAGCTTTTGGTTCCGCACAAAAGGTGGTGAGCATACATAGTATATAAGCTCTATTATAATTATTATAGAACTGAATCTCGCGTGCTGAACATTTATTGCATCAAAATTGCCTTTTCAGTGATGGTTATTGAATACATTAACAACATGTTCATATTTGCGCTATTATAGAAATTGTACGTAAACGACATCATAATATTGTCCATTACAACATATTAGTGTTTTGGATATTTTTCAACTAAAAATGATTTATTCATTGAGTAAATGAAACATAAAATGATTCTTGAATCAAAAATTTCAATAGTGTAAAAAAGCATTGATTTTTTAAGCTAAAACAAAATGAATTCTCCAAATATCTAAATCTTAAGTATAAATATCTTATTCTCATTATTGTATTACGAATAGAACTAAAATATAAGATAATTATATCGAAGAAAAAAATAATCATGCATTTGATACAAAAATCTCATGAATTACTGAACTGAAAAATATTAAGACCATAACAGAATTAGAAAGAGGCAGAAATTAATAGTTGACACTCTAATTTTTTCCTTACAGTTGAGCGCAGGATTTTGTTTGAAACGATTACCAAAGCGTGGATAATCCATGGAAAACAAGCAATAAACAAATGCTAATTAATTGTGTATAACATGAATGAACATCAGAGAAAGAGCTTATACTTACGAGAATGAGAGATAGAGATGGAAATTGAATAGAGTCTGCTATCATTGTTGGGCAGTGAATGCAGAGCATAAAGAAAATAAAGCTAAACAAGATTGAACTTTTCTATGATGAACAGTACAGCTGTGGATAAAAGCTTACTTCAAAAGAAGAAAACACTTATTAAGTTACATAACATTTGATAGTGAGAAAAATAAAGAGAGGGACAAAAAATAATTCAAGAGAATTGCGTTTATGGTTGCAATCATTTTTTGATATGATATGAAGCAAAATGATATGATAGAGCCATATGACGAAAGTCTTGGTGGACTGCGATGACAGTGATGGCACTTTTATAAAGGGCTTAGTTTTGCGACCAATTTCCGATCTTAAATGTTGTCCTCTCTCTCTCTTTCTCTGATAAGATATTACAAAAAGTGAAAACGACCCAATCCATGATATACTTCATGTAACAGGAAAAATGTGTAATGTTTGATGTCTGACAGATTAAAGTATAGGCCAACTAAGACTTTATGCTTACATTTTGAAAGCCAATGATATACTCTAACAAAACACCTTTTCTGCCATCAACTAATATTAAGATTAAATGCGATTTGGAGCCAACGCTTTCAACTGAATATAAAGCATTGCATATTTCCGTTAATGGAGCGGAAAGACATGAGAAGAGAAAGAAAGAAAAAGATTATGCATAAAAACAAGATTGCAATATCCTTATGAATTTGTCCACTTTTAAGATCATAACTAAACACTTGAATACATTTTGTCTTTTTTTTAAAGTCTGTATTTAATATGAAAAATGTTCAAATCTTTTAAAATATTTTATTTGACATATGATTGAAAATTGTCAACCACTTCAAAAGTTAATAATTACATGAAATTCGACTGAAAAATAGAAGTCTTAAAGCATACCTACTTAAAGACAAATCGATAGTCGTCTTATGTTTCTTATTTTTCAAATAAATTTATATTACATTTTTTAGGCAATTAACAAACAGTCAGACATATGATTAGCTGAAAACAAAATGACAAAAAAAAGTAAATAGCTTTCAGACACATCAAGAGCTATATGAAAAACAAGTATAAAGAACTAAAGTAAATGACATCAGTTTTGAATGCGCATCAAATTCATTTACGGGACTTTTCTCCCATCGTTTTTATATTCATAAATAATAGCTTTCCATTTGCATTCATGCGATATCTTATGCATTGCAGTAAACATTTTCATTTCATTTTTTGAGTTTCAAAGAGAGAAAAGAGAGAAGAGAGAAGAGAGAGAGAAGAGAGAGAGAGAGAGAGAGAGAGAGAGAGAGAGGGAGGGAGAGAGAGGGAGAGAGAGAGAATTTTCATCGATCGATAGTTTTAGGGTTTAGTGGTTTGTCTTTGCTTTTGATAATAGCAAATATTGCCTCTCAGTTTAGTGTGACGTTAGGGAACGAATGGGGAAAAATGCAGTACACATGCCTTGAGATGCATTTGTGATACTGTACTACACATAAGCGTATCTGAAAGTTATATAACTTTCGAAATATACGGTATATACGAGTTTACAGTAAAGAGAGATAGAGTCTAAGAGAGAATGAAAGAGGAATCCAAGACTACAAAAGTCAAACTTTGTTCATCAAACTATACTTGATTTCTTTTTCCATGTGTTGGTTGCGAAGAGCGGTGGCATTATCTTTACTTCTGGTCATCGTAAGTGTCATGACCATCGAGGGTAAGTGTCCAGCACTTTCTATCTTTTCACAAACAATGAGTCGCAAATCTTTGAAGTAAACTAATAAATGTCAAACGCCTGGTCAAAGGCTAACGTTTTTTTCTTTCGATATTAAGTAAATAACGCGTAAAAGATATAATCGTCAATAGAGTTATAAATGTTGACACTAAAGAAGTAACTTTAGATATACGAGAGTTTTCCTCTTTTTATTACATTTTATTTGAAGACTACTGTATTTAATGCCTAACTTGAGTGCTATTTAAAGATCACTTAAGTGAAAGTAAACAAATTGTTTGCTTTAGTTTGTGTTGCTAAACAGTCCAAAACGTTTAGCCAAAGGATTCATATTTAGTTTCATTTACTCCCTATTAATTATTTGAGATTTTATTTATTCGCATGAAATCAAGTTAATTGAGGAATAATTGTGAAAGATTTTGAATAGAGAGAAAACTTATCAATTAGAATAATTCATGTATGAAAACTTCAATTTTCCACTCATTTCACATTAAATACAAAGTTTACATAACGTCAAGTCATGCTTAAGAATAGTTTATTTAGTAATTAAGAGTTAATTTAAAAGAAAAAAAGGTATTATATTTGTGATTCTTTTATACAGTAAACATTTTTTAAAACAGAAACAATTCATTTCTATTAATTATAATTTAAACTTTTTGACTGTTTTTGTACATATGATTCAGCATTAATTAAGTTGAAGTGAGTCGATATAAAACTTGATTTCGTATAGAAAGGCCCTCAAAGTTCCAAAGTTGTGGTAATTCAACTATTGAATTAAGTTAAACTTTTTGTTAAATTTACTCAAATTATTGATTTTTATCAAATTTGAAGAGCTTAATAAGTAGAAATTGGTACGGGATAGTGTTGGGGAGCTTTCATTATTTCTATTTCGATTGTATTACGCTTTCGAAAGGCGAACCTTCACTAATGCAAGAGATGAGACTCTCAAGTCTCGCTCAAAAGTTGATTATCTCTATCGAGTTTCTTGAGAATCTGATTTTCAAAAATTGATAAAAAAGTGTTTGATGAATAGCAATTCATTTTGATATTAAATAGTTAGAAAATATCTCACTATTTATCTTTATTTTGTCATTTATCTTAATTTTACGTTCAATATCTCTTAAAAATTCAAGTTTGAAAATTTTTTATTCTGAAAACAAAGATGAATTTGAAAATTTGCCTCAAATAAGTTAAGAAATCTATACGTTTCACTTCTCAAGTGCTTAGAACTGTTTTTTTATTTAAAAAATTGATTTGCGTATATTTCTTATACTAATTTTTGAAAGTTTTAAGAGTCAGAGACTCAATCGAAACTCGAAGAAAAGCCGACCCATAAAAAGGATAGACAAATTTAAATGTAAACCTATAATATTGAATTTTGCTGGTATACCAAATTTACTTAACATGAGAACATTTAATCAAATATTTCACTTCGCAAATCTCGGAGTGAATCTAAACCCTCTCAAGTTTTTTTAGGAAAAATGAAGAAGTATTAAACGAATCTATATTATGAATTTAAAACAGTTAAACCTTCATATCTTTTCACAAATGAATAAATTTGTGGACATTTATGCTTTAAATGATGTTTTTCACTGTAAAAGTTTTCTGATTGAATAATCATATTTTGTATGGAAAAATTCTCTCAAATTTATCAAAAGGTCGCCTTTTCGTTTGAAAATTCCAGAAAATTGCTTGAATCGAACAAGACTGATGACCAAAGTATTAGTTAATTGTAAAAAAATTATAAACTATATACTTATTGAAATTATAATTGTGTGCAACTAATTTGGTTAATGAATAAACTCTCCCACTGACGAGCTCTCGTGAGCAATACATCCTATTTTACAAGTATTAAGTTTTATTGCCTCTAATAAATAGTTAGATATATAAAATAAATTTAGAAAAAAATTTAAGAAAAATAAAATAGATCACATGCAATTACTTTAGCAATTATTCATTTGTAACATTAGGAGAGCTTTAGAATCCCTTAACAGATTAAAATTGTATTGCGTTTTATATCATAATTCATTAAGTTTGTGTCGTTCAAAATGTCACTTTAGCTCAAAAGGTGGTTTAAAAACTGCAATAACTTGATCCGCACCCATCGTTTTGCATGATATGCTTGCATATATTTTAGTTAAATTTTTTCTATTCTCTAATAGAATTATCTAAAAACAAATCACTTTAGACAAAAAAAAATTCTCATTGTATTTATTGCTAGTTTGCGGTTAAAGCTATTTTCAGTGAACATTAAACAAAAAACAAGCGTTTCTTTTAGTTAAGTTGCAAAAAATTGAAGTAAAGAAACATCAATACAAGTATAATATTTAAAAAGCAAAAAAACATTTCCAAATTTCTTTCAGAAATTTCACTTTTTTGTGCCACTTGTAGTACTACTACAATCTATTGTTAACATTTTGCTTTCATCGTGATTAAAAGTGAAACTCTACAGGAGCTTTAATATCAAATGAACACGCAATGCGATGCTCTTTATATCTAGTTTTTTAGTCTAGTGGACGACGAGATTAAATGCTCTTAGATTTCAAATAAAGGCAAACATCGCTCATGATATAAACGCACTCACCACTGATGTGAATCAGTGTTGCGAAAAAAGTTAAGAAACTAAATGGCAAACTTTGGAACTCTATTTCTCTCTTTCACTCTATATATAATGCGTATAACTTTATGTGAAGCTTTTAGCAATAATTGCTTTCTAAGCATCACCACGAATAAGAGAATAGAAAACAAGTAATCGTAACTGAATTATTATAATAATATGTTTGACCCAATCTTATTTGAGCCAAAAAAGTAAAAGTAGATTAACAATTCATAGAAATATAGCATCACTTGACTAGCTTCTTCTAAAGTTTAACTTCTGTACAGTTTATTAACAGAGGTATGGATTATTTTTGATGCTATTCAAAAATTAATAATCAAAAGACAATAATATTGTTGAAATTGTATTTTGAAGTCACAATGAAAACTATAATATATTATTCAATTATATGTAGATTAGAGAATGAAGTTAAAAATTAATGTATGAGAAACTGATATAAACTTTTAAAGATAGCTGGGAC
>JAQIWZ010001895.1:0-10417 GCA_034697245.1 Malaconothrus monodactylus
TTTGGAAACTTTATAAATGAATGAATGCAATAACTGTTAGAACTGATGCCCTCACAAAAGAAGAAGCTTTGGCTATTTTGAAAAAGAATCGGCCCTTCAAACAAAAAAGAGGTGAAATTCTTTCATTACTTGATTCGTGTAAAACTTTAATCTCAAATTTTCCTTAACAGAAGAAGAATTGTTGGAAAAGGGATTTCCTGCCTATACGACTGGGTTCGTTAACTTTATTTTAAACAAACGAAATTAAAAGTGAGTCATTTTGAGATTTTGTTTTAATTAATTATAGTGTCGGTTGGGTTGGATATACTGAAGAAAAACGCAGACAATTATGTCGTCAAGCTTTGAGTGATGGTTATACCAGATTTAAGGTAATTTTGAGTGTCATTGAATTGAGAATTAAAGAAATCCAAGAAAACTTCAAGGTTTTCAACATTTTCGAAATCCATGAAATCAATAAAAGAATACAATTATTTTGAAATTTCACTAAAACAGAGAATTATGAACTTACGTAAATTGTTGTGTGATTTATGAAATTAAAACTTTGTCAAAAAATAAAACAATAACATTGATTTAAAATAATCTTCAATTAATTAAAATCAGGTTATTGTTTGATTAATTAATTCTTTGTCACTACAGGCAAAAGTCGGAACAAGTATAGAGGAGGACAGAAAAAGGTTAGAAAATTTTTAAATATTTATATGAAAAGTTTGATTTTCAGTTCAATTCAAAGTATTTGATTTTAATTTTGACATATGATTAGACTGAACATTATTCGCGATGAGATTGGTTGGGATAACCTACTGATGGTCGATGCGAACCAAATATGGGATGTGAACCAAGCAATCGATTGGATGAAAGAATTGGCAGATTTCAAGCCTCTATGGATTGAAGAGCCAACGAGTAAAAGAACTCATTTTTGCTTAAATTTTTAATATTCTGTTTTTCGATCTCAAAACAGGTCCGGACGATGTTTTGGGCCACGCGGCTATCGCTAAGGCAAGTATTAATAGTATTTTTAATTTAGAGATTAGGCTGAATTCTAGTTTCATTGAAAGGCTTTGAAACCTTTTGGGATTGGAGTTGCGACTGGAGAGCAGTGTCAGAATAGAGTCATGTTTAAGCAATATTTACAGGCAGAAGGATTGCAATACTGCCAAATCGATTCATGCCGTCTCGGAGGTGTCAATGAAATCTTATCTGTTATATTAATGGCCCACAAATTCGGAGGTATATTAAAATTAATTTTTTCAAATACAGGGATAAATAAATGAATTATTGTAATTCCAATGATTAGTTCCTGTTTGTCCTCATGCGGGAGGCGTTGGATTGTGCGAATACGTTCAACACCTTTCAATGTGGGATTTTGTGGCAGTCAGTGGTTCTATGGAAAACAGAATGACTGAATATGTGCCGCATTTGAACGAACACTTCACGCATCCAGCTGAGGCTAAAAAAGGTCGTTATCTCGCGCCTAAAACTCCCGGTTATGGTTGTGAAATGAAAGAAAAATCTCTTAAAGATTATGAATTTCCCAACGGAACTTATTGGTCGAGTAGACGTTAAATAGCGATCAATGCAAACAATTTATTGAATAATCTTTTGATTTTAATTGATTTATATTAAATAAAAAGAGAAATAAATATAGCTTTTATCGTATCAATTATTAATTCAATTCAATTTTTCATTCGTCATGAACTTTGATCTGCATTTCTCACAACAAATGAAACATTTGATTCATTACCGAAATTCAATTATTAAATTTGTTTTCATGTCTTTTTTTCGGTTCAATACCAGTTCAATATCATATTTAATATAAAATTCTAAAACTAATTCAACTAAATTACAAACAAATATCAAACAAAAAAATTTTAATTAATATCCTTATTATTCGTAGTGTTCATACTTTTTGCAATTTCTATTAACTGTTGAGTAGCTGAGGGCTGATCGTAAATATATTCACTTCTTTCTGCATTTGGAAACTTAGAAATATTCAAAATTGTGGGTCTATTGAGAAATGGATTCCACGGGCCCTGAATGCTGGGCAGCGTTACGTTGTTTGGACTTAACAATTGCGACAACTCATAGCCCGATCTGGTCCTCAAAAAATCCAACCACCACATGATTTCAATGCGACCAAAATTTTTAGCTGACATCCAGTGAGACATTCCGTTTAGATATTCAGTTACGAAAACAGGACTTCTGTGACGGCGAGGCTTCAAATAGACGACAACGCCTGGATTTTTTCGCGACCAATCGATTAGATCTGTTTCGATGAACTGACGAACGCCTCGGGAGTCGACACTATTCTTACAGAACTTGAATGTAATTCTTTGCAATTGTGTGACATATCTTTGGATAACAAATAAGACAATGGTTTCAAAAATTAGTCATTAATTTAAATGAGAGGTCAGACCTTCCGATTCCGTTATAATATGCATTTCTGATATAATTTGTCGGAAGCGCCGGATTTTGTGATATAAATGGACTTAAACTGAATTTCGACAAATCCAAGACTTTCGGCATTTTGTTTATTATTCAAACTAAACATTAATTCATTCAAAAAATAATAATAAACTCTCAAAAACACTTCTTTTTGATATATCGATAATTATATACATTCATTACGTCTTGTTTTTAAATCTCAATTAATTAATTAATTTCTATATTTTTCCTTAATTTTTATCAAATTATTGCAAAAGACATGAATTGATTTTATTTTATTTTAAAATATATTCAAAATTAATTAATTTGATTACAATTAAAGACAAAAATAAATCAAAAACTGAAACATAATTTATGTAAAAAAATTAAAGTATGTTTTCATTCATTAAAAGTTTAATTCAATGTTTGTTTTGAAACTTAATTGAAGAAAAGTTTTTGAAATATTAAACTAAACTTTATTAAAATAAATAAATAATGAATTTAAGAGAAAGTGAAACCCATTATTCAGTACTGAAATGCGATGAAAAGGCGTCTAAAACACAACTTAAGAAACAATTCAAAAAATTAGCGCTTCAGGTGAATAGACATTAGGTTTGCATTTATTTATCAATTCATTTAATTGAAAATTTAATTCATTTTTAGACACATCCCGACAAAAATTGTTCATTAAATTCAAATCAAGAGTTTCAAAAAATCGGAGAAGCGATCAAAATATTAGACAATGACTTAACTCGACGTCAATACGACTCAACACTAATTGGTCTCTATTTTGACTTTAATTAATCATTAATTAAATGATGTTTAATTTTATTTAATTTGTAGAAAATCGTAACGAAAAACGTATTATTAATGACGAACTTTCTATCAATGATTTTGTTTATAATAGCGGTAAAAATCTATTTTTTTCTCAATTAATTAATTAATAGTTTAACGATTGATTTAAATAATGGGTTGATTTTAAACTCTTTAAACTTCAAAATTAATAATTAAATAATAAATTAAATGTATTTTAAAATTTTTTTTAGAAGAAGAAGTCTATGAGAAAGAGTGTCGTTGCGGAGGACTTTATAGTGTTTCTAACGCTGACTTATCTCTAAAATCAGACTATTTTATAATAGATTGTGATTCGTGTTCATTATCTGTTAAATTAATTATTGAAAATAAATTTAAATAAAATTTTAATAATTTGTTATATTTAGTAAAATTAAATAATTTAAAAGTAAAATAAATGGAAAAAAAAGTTTAATCTAATTGTAAGTCATAGTAAATCAGTCAGAAGTCACTACAGTTGTGGAAATGTAAAGATAATATAGTTAAGCAAATCCAGAATCTCTCAATCGATTCTTTAGTGCTCTCTCTTTTATCAGATCGATTGAGGACTGCGTTCGCGCTTTATATACTCTTGTGAACTAAACTATTCTGTTTTAAGAGTAGGAAAGTATTGGTTGAATCACTTCTAATAATCAGAAACTATGAACGCTTTAATAACTTTGTCATTAGAATGTATGAGATAGTACTAAATAGTCATTTGAGTTTATCATTCATAAGAATGTGCACTCATTATGACTCAACAAATTCAAGACAACGATTCTGAAGAAGTAAGTCTTCGATTCTATTCTTTTTATTATCTCAATTATTAGAGGATTTTTATTTTCAAAAATGATTTGAGTCGTGATGTTGTTATATTGATATATCATATATGACTTGTTGGGCTTCCTTCTGATTCGTTAGTCCATTAAATAATTCTACGGACTTGTGAACAACGATTGTTTTGATAATTCATTTTATTTCAAATTTATTTTCAAATCAAATACAGATTTACAACTTTAATAATAATTCATGAGTAATAAGTGTTCAAAATAATTTGATTTATACATCTTTAAGGAAGTGATGAATTATTCATTAGATTTATTTCGATTTAAAGAAATAAATAGCATTAAAAAAGATTTTGTATTGTGTCTGAATTTTCGCATTTAAATTACTTTCGATAAGAATCTTATGTTCTTTGTTTGTCAATGAACTGAAATCATGAATTTCTTGAGAATACTTTGAGGTAATCTGAACCTTGCTCTCAATTACTTTCAGATCAATTAAATGTTGTGCAACTCTCAGGAGTCAGAATACAAGCCTATACTTAATATAGAATACAAGAACTTGTACTGAAAGAAAGAGACTTTTCAGGGGCAAAACTGACTGCAATTTATTATTTAGTTTTGATTTATGGATCTCTAGCTTTCTGTTTAATTTATTTTGTGTGACATGAGTTCAGGAGATATAACTGTCAAACGTGTGTAAAAATGACTTCATTCTATTTAATTCTCCAGAATTTTTGGAACTTAGTATCGCTCTTATGTGTGACTCTTATTTATTTATCAAATTATTCAAAACACGTCTAAATAATAGGTCTTTTGAATGATATTCCAAAAGAAAGAAAGTGATCAATAGTTTCTGAAAAATTAATTCATAATATATTTATAAGTTTTGCTATCTTTAACTTTTGGACCATTATTTAACAGCTATAAAAAGATTGATATGTTTGATAAAAAAGTTGTCGGAATCTATCGACTAATAGGAAGCAGATAATAAAATCAATCATTTTGTTGAATTGGATGAATTTCTCTGATAAAAGTAAATGCTTTCAGAAGGGATTGCATTCAGTTTTTCACCACATATATAGTGTAGAACAGGATTCGCATTATTTCGACTCATATCAAACTGATGAAATTCGATAACCCGACCATTTATCTTAAATGTTGACATATTATGTTCACTCACAACAGATCTCTAAAGTTAGAAATTATTGTCAAAAAAAATTTTTCAGATGAAAAGCTCAATAAAGTTAAAATTTGAAAGAAAAAATTTTGACCGAAAATTTTTTAAATTTTATTTTTACCAGTATTTGTGCTCTTCAAGAAGATTTTGTACTTCAACTTTAATCTAATAACAAAATCAACTCTTGACTACACAGAAGAGCTAATATTTATCTAATGGTTAAGCATTGCTTGAATTTTAGAGCTTTAAAGTTGTATTTATTTATCACTGTTTTTATGTTTTATTAGCGGTGATTAATCTTTATATTTCTCATCCACTTGTGTTTATTAGATTTTTTGAGCTCATATTTTATCAATTGAAAAAAACTGTTGTTATTGTATTTCAAGTTATATGATATAAGAGTACAATTCATGTTCAATACTTTAAAAATACATGTTTATTGAATAACATTTTTTTATAGATTAAAAACTATATCTTTAAGAAAAAAATATGACTTATAATTTAATTAGAACTTAATCTCAAAACTTTTCGCAATTTAATGAATGTGTTAAAACTAATATCTCAATCCTATAAAAGTTTGTCGCTGTCAGACAAAAGTATAATAAGTTCAAAACTAATTCCATGAGCAAAAAATTAATAATTAATTAAATAGAAGCAAACTTGTGAACAGATAAGCTTCAATGCAATGGACTTATAATGAATTCCAAAACATTCAATGGTGTTATATGTAATGTTAATTTATTCACTTTAAATCTCACATTAATCTCTCGTTATCTCTTATGACAATATTCTCCTAACGGAAAACAAAGCATTTGGACGCTATGCACATAAAAACAAACTTCACATAAAAAATCATACGTTGCTCAACGTTATTCCGGTGTAGAACAGTCTCTATAATGATTTTGAATCCCTAGCGCTCTAGGAATGACATTTGTAAGATAATTTTGCTCTAAGAACCAAAAGATAAGCTTAACGACTCTCATCACTCTTTCCATATTCTTCCTTTCGATGACGCAATCAAACATGTAATGGCAAAAGTATTCACAAAACAAATCAAACTTAAATAATAAATCTATCTTTAAAGGTTGTAATTGATATAATTTAATGTAATGTGGACTTTATGGATAAATTGATTGCTTCGGAAGAGAAAAGTGTCAATTTAGGTCTATGCCGTTAGTTAGTTCTGGTTTTTATCAAACTTTCTACTGATTACTCAAATACGTCTTTGATATATATTTGATGTTACGCCCAGTCTTTTATTACCACAAACGTGCAAGTCTTGTATTGTTGATCATAGATGTAATGTTATGTCGGCTAAACAAATGTCGAGTCTATAATTCAAAATTTTACTTAATTGACAGCCTTATTAAACGGAACAAACATCTTTTGTATACTCTCGACAGTAAACTAACCGATAATTCAGTTGCAAAAATTGAATACTCAAATATATATACATAGATAATATATATGTATACTATATATACAGTATATCTCAGATATTTATACTGTATATCTCAAGAGATTATTATAGTCAGCAAAATATTATTGTTTCAGCTCAAAAAGCTCTTCTAATGGGCTTTTCCTTTCAGCAAAAGGTCTTATTTGTAAAATTGATTATTTACAACTCTATTCACTTCTTTTCTATTAATCTGAAGTTTTATGCATTCAAATATAAAAATGGTGTTTATGTATTTTGTGATAAAAAGAAATTCTTTTGATCGTTGATTCGTGTTTACACTCAAGTTTATAGTACTTTTATGAGTAAATATACCATTTCAACAAACATGACAAGAGGCCATTATTTGATTGCATTTCATGTCTAGTGCGGAAGTTCTGATCTTTCTGAATAATCACTCAATAGCTTAAAGATAACACTAGACATCACTCGAGTTTTAACATTTGTGAAATAGGAAACGTTTCGATTCGTTTTTGTAAAGTGAAAGACTTGCAACTAGTGATCATTTTTTCACTTTCGCTAAATTTCAAGAATAAATTTTCTTAAAGAAAGAAATTCAGGTTTCTATTATTTGGAACTTTTATATTAAAGAAAAATAAATAAATTTTAACTTTTGAAATAATAAAGTAAATAGAAAATTAAAATTATTCATAAAATGTCTTATTGTCCAAATAATTCATAAATAAAATATTTTAAAATTTTTGTTTAAAACATGATTTTCTTGAATTTCACTTTCATAGAAACTAAATTTCAATTTTATTCTACTTTCACTCAAATTTGAAATTTTTATTTCATTTGACTTTCACGAAATTCCGGTTTCTATCACTACTCGCAACTCAAATAAGCGACAAAATAGATTTTATTCAATTTTTGTTGTTTTGGGCTTTCAAAAAAATTGCACAGTCAGTCACACAACTCATTTTAAATTTGTTTTCATCATTTAAAATAAATTACGCAAATCTAGATTAAATTTTTAAAAGTTTGCGTAAATTGACTCACTTTTAAATCATTCATTGGTGAAGCCTTAGACTGAATTTTGATTTTGAGCAATAAAGCCATCTCTATATTTGATTAATTTTGATAAAGAATCTATTTCTAAATAAATGAAAGGTGAGATTTTAACTTTGGTTAACACTCATTTATAACTATTTTTGTCGAAATGATATTTTCTAAAAAGTTATCTTTATTTTATTCTTGTGCCAATTCCTTTCTATTTATTGTATTTTTCTTCTAAAGTCTTAAACATATTTTCCACACATACAGTCTTAAACCTATAAAGAATAATACAATTCGTTTTTTTTCATCGATTAACTAAAGAACATTTTGAAAAATAATTTGACGATTTTTTCTATTAATCATCTATCGATCTATTAAAAGATCATATATATGAGTTTATTTTAATGAATTTATTACATTTTATATGATAAATGATATCATTGCTGGCATATTCGTTTGCGTAATAATTTCAATTATATTTCATTTTCGGAATCGACTGTTATCTCATTGAAAGCAAAACGAGAAAATTTAATTTGAAGGCAATGCCAGCGGCACAGAATCGTATTCTCTAATAAAACTCTTACAATTTAGTCCCAATCCTTTTTAGTGACTTTTAACTCAATTTGTTATGCATTCAAGTTTGTCAAATGAGTTCAGCAGTAAATGTAATGTCACTAAAAGCGGTTGTTTTATATACCAATGTAATGATCAATTTTTTCTGAGTTCGTGTTAAGTTAAATAAATTGTTCGTTTATTATTTGTTTAGCTTTTCTTTCAGTTTTAGTGCATCAATATTGAAAGCTTTGCTCTCAATCCAAAATCATTTTCTCTTAAAGAGTGTTTCGAATACTTTTGTGAACCGAAGGATTTTATTGAATCAACTTTGGGATTATTGTGTGCTTAGAGGCAATCAATGATATTTTATTAGCAGTTATAAGTACCGTATTGTTGTAAATCTCAGTCAAATTGAACTTTATTAAGTATTGCAGCAGTAAATTTGTTGCTTTTGACGAACGAATTAGATTATCCAACTTTCATACACAGTAAAAATGTCTGTTTTTGATTCAAAATTTCTTCTCTGAACATTCTTATGTTTTGATAATTATGCAGTTGATTTAAAATCAAGTATAGAATAAATGACAAGTTACAATCAAATACATACTCTATTGTGAAGTTATTCAAATACAAGTTATATGTAGCCAAATACAAGTTATATGTAGTCAAATACAATTTATATTCCTACATATAAAAACTCTCTTGACTTCCAATAATATTGCTCCATCTAAAAATTTATTGCAAAATAGAAAAAATATGATTTTTACTCATATCCTTCAATGCACAAAAGAATTATGTTATGCAACTGGAGTGATGTATTTGTTTCTTCAATACAGTCCATACCAGCTCTTGTAGTGGCATTAGGTTTAAAGCCTAAAAGTTGTGCACTATATCATATTGATCTAGAAACTAACGCATAAGCGCTATCATCTCATCAAAGTCTGTACCTTATAATATAAAATGAAAGTGATCTTAAGAGATACAATCCATTAAGACTTTTGCATAAAGAAGATTGTTTTTATCGAACAATATGCAGTAAATAACCATTAGGATAGATTCTACTTTTTTTTATGTAACAATCTTCTTAACATCTCTTTTATAGATTAAGAAAGCTTTTACTTTATAAATATTATTATTATTATTATTATTACAATGAACTGACCATAATTTTGTTTTTTGAGGTTTTTTCGTCTTTTATCGCACATAATATCAAAGAATTAATTCAATAAATAGTAGATTAACTTATATAACAATATATCAAACAAGGATTGGTATATCTTTTTTTGCTCGAGTAACCAATAATTAGTTACACTTACTTTTATTCAACTTTTTAAAATACATTATTTTGATGCTATACTCACTTGAGTAGAGTTAATAACTCTCTTATATTGTAACTCTAGAAAAATCAATAGTGAAGACATGCCTGAGCAGAGAAATAGAATTTTTCTCCAATATAACTGCGTTCGCATCACTGCTTTCTACCAATTTTTCTATAAGTTCACAATTCTCTATTTCAAAGGGATTTTTTGTCAAAATATTTCATATCTACAACATTTGATTAAATATTATTAAATATTTTTTTTCATTTAATGTAAATCTCATATTTATTATAAAATCAAGTCTTGAAAGTAATATTATTTGAATAAACAAAATGAAAGTTTCCTGCGCTTCAATGAATACTTTTTTAAGCAATGAGTTTTCAAACTCTACTTAACTAAACATTAATCTGTCCTTTCAACTAATAATTGAATTATAGACGTGTTTTAGAAGAAAAATCATTTCGACTGCAAAACTAGTTTTGGAAATTTGCTTTCAGAGCACAGAATCGCATAGAATTATAAAATCAATAATCGAATAAAATAAACACTTTTCTAGTTTTCTCTTCAAATTCTAGATTCAATATTTTAAAAATCAATTTATTTAATATGAGTGACTCTTCAGTCTCTTTCCTTAATCTTTTCTGAATGTAAAGCAAATGATTGATAAAATCTGTGCTCAAGATATATATCCTTTTCTTTTCTAATTGAATTGCAATAGAGGCCACAAAAGCAAACTTTGTGCCAAAGTTTGAGACGAGATTCTCATATAAAGTGCCTATTATTGACTTTACTGATCAGTGGCTGTCTGTGTGTAATTACGTGGTGTAGTTTAGCTGAAGTAACGCGTATGGTCGTTAACTTTCAGGTATAGTCTCTA
>JAQIWZ010001896.1:0-10416 GCA_034697245.1 Malaconothrus monodactylus
ATAGAAATATGTATTATGCAAATTATTATTGAAAAATAAGTTTTATTCAAAAAACAAATATACATTAAATCAAATTTCTTCAATGAAAACTAATTTATTATTAGCTGAAAAATAGTGAATTGCATTCAACGTTGCATTTATAGTAGGCTTAAATTTCCAGGTGAATGCTATTTACTGGAAATCTGATTCAGAAACTTCTTTCAACGTCAATGTTTTTATCGGTTTTCTACAAACATTTCTACGAAAATTTCATGTATCATAAAAATTATCTTCAATTTGAAAGTCTTTTAAACAAGAATTCAATTAATTTTTAAAAAATTTTTGTTTCAAGCATAATAAAGCCGTTTATAGCATATATTGTTGAATGCGTCAACTATTCGCGAATAAATAAATGTGTTGACAGATTGATTTTATTCCTCAAGAATATACTCTAGTTCTTTCTACCTCAAAAGAAATTTCGAATTCTAAAGGCTTCGATACTATTCTTTGGTTATTTAACGGCAGTTTACTTACAGAAAGAAATCATTCAAATTTATTTGTAGTTTTTAACACGAGTTCTGGTATTAGAGAACTGGTTACTCCTCTGGCAAATGATCTCATATATAATGGAATTACAAGACTTTCAATCCTAGAGTTGGTAAAAAATTGCGTGAAAAGCATATCGAAGTAATTTAAGGGCAGAAATACTTCGATATAATTTTCACGCAATTTTTTGCCCCAAAGCAAATTTTTGGTTTCGGTAAAAATCTTTTTCTTTAGACTAACGTGAATAGACTAACGTTACAGTTGTTGATAAAGAGTTTCTATGATATCTTTCCAGTTATTAATTTATTTAAACAAATGTTTCTACAATCTCGCGAAAATACACAAATAAAATAATTATTGTTTTAATAAATATTTCGTGATACGTATTGTTTTACTAAATATGAAATTTTTAATATCAAATAAATTCAAGCGAATAAATAAAAATATTTAGCATTAAGTTGGAAAATAAATGAGTAAAAAGTCAAACAGAAAATAATTCAAAATCTTAGAGTCAAATTCAAAAATTTGATCGATTGATAACCAGACAATTTTCTCGGATTTCAATTTTTTTTTCATTAAATTGAATAATAATTCATAAAATGTCTTCATATCAAGTTCTCTGTGAATCTATTTATGGATTTTTGTTCATCGAATACTTTGAAGTATTTAGGGGGGTCCAGTTTTTTCGATTTTTCAGGGGAATACATACACCCCAACACTCCCCCTGGGCATCCCTGCCTTAAACTTTATGAAAAGGTCATACTTTGCTGCTTAATAACTGATTGGCCAAAAGATGGTTGAGAAACGGGTGGCGATTGACCTGATGGTTGATTAAGTGGCTCTTCAGACTTAAAATCCATTTCTATAAATAAATGATAAATTTCATATTTATGTTGAAAAACTGAATTCTTTGCAAACTAATTTATTATTAAATTATTTTCAGGTCTTCTTAATATAAAAACATAGTTCATTGTCCATAAATATGATTCAATCATTATGACTATGAATGAAATGCTGTAATGCATTCTATGTTTGAAATCGAGCCAACCATTATAGCAATGAATAGAACCAATATTCAATGAATTTCAAAATATTTCTTTACGCTCGATTTTTTCACTACTTTTACGACTCAGTTATTGAAATCTTTAATTATACTTAAGTATTGACTTTTGATTTCGATATAAATTAAATCATGAGATAATTTCCAGGAATAGAGATAAATCGCCAGTAGAAATGAATATTCGGTTGAAACAATTTATTTCTCATTTAATATTAACCCACGATATACACGTTCGTGGTTTGGATGGATTGCTAAACAGAAGAGATGACATGAGAATAAACTTTTTTATAAAAAAGCTGTAAAAAGATTTTTTTCTCTCAAGAACATAGAGTTGGCTAAAAATTGGGTAAAATTTGGCAAAACTTTTTCCAAAAGAAAACTTTTGAATATAGGCAAAAATCTTTTTGTTTTAAATAGACTGACGTTACAGTTGTTGAACGCGATATAACAACAGATGAACTGTTCTCTGCTTCAAAATCTAATCGTTTAATTGAATCGTTTGTTCTTTACTACAACTTCTGATCACGCATTGCCTGCGAATGAAATCTATAACGCATTAACAAATCAAACAATTCTGATCACAGAATATTCTGATACAGTCTATTCAAGAGTTAATAAATTCTACATTGATTTGTATAACACCACTATAGAAGGAAAGAATTCTTAGATTCAGGGCTTTTTACTGAATGAAAATTATCTACAGTTTTTTAGAGAGTTTTCTACGATATTATTCCAGTTATTAATTTATTTAAACAAATAGTTTTACAAACAATCGGAAAACACACAAACAGATTAATTATTGTTTAAATAAATATTTCACAATAATATATAATAAATAGGTATAAATCTTTTCATATCAAAAGAATTCAAGCGAATAACTAAAAAATATTTTTCATTAATTTGTAAAATAAATAGTAAAAAAAGTCAAACAGAAAATAATTCAAATTCTTATTGTTAAATATAATCGACCAATAATTTGATCGATTGATATTTAAACAATTTTCTCGGATTTAAACCTTTTCATTAAATTGAAAATTTATTCATAAAATGATTTTATACCCACTCCTCTTTGAATTCATTTATTGATTTTTGTTCATTGAATTGTTTGACAATCATTTCGAGAATTTTCATTTCGAAATAATGTGGATCTTCGAGTTTTGGATTCAGCCAACGGTTTATATTCAATGTTAGATTATTTTCAGCTCTTCGTACTCTCAAATCGTGACTCATTGTCCATAAATAGATACCAATCATTATGACTATGAATGATATGCTGTAATAAATGCATTCTATGTTTGAAATGGAGCCAACCATTATAGCAATGGGCAGAACTAATCCAATAAAGATTCCATATTTAAGAAAATCAACATTTCTTTTGACATCCATTCGAAATTCAATGAATTTCAAAATATTTCTTTGCGTTAATATCAAAATACTTTTGTCCGGTTTTGTCACTACTTTCAGGACTTCGTTATTGAAATCTTTTATTATACTTAAGTACCGACTTTTGATTTCGATATAAATTAAATCATGAGATAATTGCCACGAATAGACATAAATCGACAAAAGATAAATTTGTAAAAAGGTTGAAAACGGAAGCGATTCCATTGTTTCAGTGAATTCTTCGTAGATCTCACTTAAAAATGAACCGCAAAAATAAATTTTGGTTTCAATCAAAGAGACCACAATTGAGAGATGAAAAGATACAATTGACAAAATATAAATATTTGTTTCGCTGATTAATCTTTTCTTCTGATATTTTCTAAGTTTGTAATTCAGTTGAAAAAATTTGCTCGAATTATGTTTTATCACAAAATAAGTCATTAATTTAAAAATACAAAGCGTTAATAAAAGTAATTTATAAAGAATTTTAGTGAAAATATTACTGAAGTTTGTGACATATATCGTTGGAAACACTAAACTTGAAAATATAGATAAAGTTAAACCAGTTGTGAAATATCCGATCCATTTATTATCGCAATTAATGCCATAAATCTTCAATATGTGTTCGATCATTATTTTTAAGTCAAATTAGACTATAATTTAATTTAAAAGATTTAATTTAGAGCTTGAAAACTATGATTCAATCAGAATATTCTTTCTGACAGCCGTTCACCCATTTTTCAAATACTTACAGAATAGTATCAAATTTCAATTCTCTAACACTATGAAAATATGTTGTTTCATATAAACAATGAACACTTCCTGTTTCTAACACTGAAAAAATAGTTTCTCAGTCACCGATTTGGCCAGTGGTCACTTTTCGGGAAATTTGTTTCTTTAGCACAAACAACAAATAATTGAAATCACATGAAGGTTAAATGAGTTATACACGAAGAAAGCAAAAAACGTCTCTTTAGTAATAATTAAAAAGTTTATGTTTTTTTCATTCCCAACTTTATGAGAATTAAATAATGCTGAAAATCTAAATCAATATCATTGATAAATGTTAGACAGTAAAACCAAAAATCTAACGCAAAGTTTATGAGATGAAATCCCGTAACATTAATGAATACAAAATATATATCACCACAAAATAAATGAAGGAAACGGTTTTTTCTGGCTTCAATTCAAGTTTATTAATGCCTCTATTAGTGTCCTTTCAATTCAATTCATGAAAATTAATTACACTCAAAATCCTTCAGAATTGAACCCAATTTCATTCAATTATTCAACAGGGAGGACATCGAAATTAATTTTCAAAGTTTGAACTTTTCTCCCATAGGGCCCATTATAACAAAAAATTTATCAAAAATTAATTTCACTGCTTTCCCAACGGAATTAAGAAATAAAATTCTAGGGATGAATTAGGCCTGTGATGACCTTTCTTTATGACACCTCATTGGCTATTATGAACATAAAGCTCATTTGAGAGATATCAGAAGATTGTTGTTTGTCGAACGAACAAAATTTTCAATTCACAAGAGTTTTCTATTTACACGGATAGAGAAAAGTTTGATAATTGGCATTCTTTAAGTAAATATTTAATTATAGGAAAGCAATAGTGGAGGAAAACAGTTTTGACACAAATAGAGATATATTTGAACAGAAACTCTCATTAGTTTATTTAATTAGAAAATGTTATCTTTTTGTTTGTCTGACACTCTATAGACTCGGTCCTTGAACATGATAGAGACTTGAGACCAGTATCATTAGAACCAGTATGACCTGAAGTGAAAACTTTTGAAAAAAATTTCCCGAAGAGTGACCAGTGACCAAATTACTGAAAACGGGCTACGCTACTTGTATATTATATTTTTCCGTCCTTTGAACGGGTACTCTGTCTAGTGATCTATATTTTAATAACCTTAAGCATCTGTCAGTTCCTCCAAAGGCTTCAGCTGTGGACATATCAGCTCTTCAACTTTTTAATTTAATGTTGGAATGAATAACAAAATTTCTTACTTATTTAACTGTAAAACTTATTCATCGATTTTATCGTATTAACTAAAATAACAATTATATTTGCTTAAAATCATATTTATAATAATTTTGAAAAAAATTAATAGAAAAAGTTACATTTGCAAAGCGGTAATATTGCTTCATAAGTATGTTAGCCATTACCTCAAAAATCAATATCAACACAATTGCCAATGAGTCTAATAATAGAGAGAATATTCACTTTTAAACTTTGAAAATACCTTATTTTAAACTTTTACTTCAGTTTGAAGTTAATTGTAATTCAAAGATTTTTTTGACAGTTAAAGTTCTATATTCTTTTCGAAAGAAATTGTGTTTCCTCACAATTCACTTCAATTAATGAATTCTGACTCTAATACTGATTCTGAAAAAATCAATTCCTTTTTATTCAGTAGTGAAGGGATTATTGTTATTTGAGATTTTTGTTTTCTATGAATGGCAAATATTTAAAACTATAGATTCACATCAAAATAAAAGTTAAACAGAATATTATTAAGAGCGTTAACTCATACGGATTATAATCTGTGGATCTTTTATGATGCCATTAAAAAGTATTAAACTGAATATAGTTTTCAAAAGTTTTTTTGGAAATGCGAATTTTAAACATATTTAATTTATTTAATCACAATTGTAAACTATTATTCTGTCCAAAAGAAATTTAGTTTTGCAAGAGTTACCTTCTATTCATTGGTCAAATACATTTTATAAAAGATGAATTATGAACTTTGAAAATAAATATTTTCGACGTTATTTTATCTTTTTTTGGTGTAATTTTTGTCAATATATTTTCTGCTGACAACGTCTGCTGACATATAGCAATCATCCAACCGAAATAGTTGGTTATCACTCTATTTGAAGTCTTCTCTAATAACTGAGTGACTCCTTTATAATAAGGAATGTCTTCCACTATAATAAGTTGTTGAGGCGATAATTGTACTGAAGAATTGACTGATTTATACATTCTATTTGTTAGGTTAAGCTAATTGACTCTATAAGAAGTTAATCTAAAGAATTTGATGAATGACATTTTGTTGTACTAAACTTTGGCATCGTGTCTATTTTCTGGAGATGTCGATAACTGTAACAAAAATTATTGGAAAAATTCATTCCTCAAAGTGATTCATACTTTGGCGAGTTGTGATTCAAACATAATCATGTTTTCAATCTTTTTATGTTTGGCTGTCATTCATAGCTCTTAATAATATAGCCGTTTGAAGAATATATTTCTTGTATGCGTTAATTATTTCAAGATAAACAGACGTGTTCTTCAATTGATTACGACCTAAACCAAAACTTGAAGCGTCAAACTGTGGATATAAATAATTTGAAAATCATTGATTTTTTTTCGTCCATTCAGCAAATATTTTTTATTTCAAGTGAAATATTTTCACATAAAATTAACGGTGGAGTAGGCGCATCCCAACAAATATAAGTTCAACTTTTCAATGTATAATTTTGAATAAATAAATATATTTTACAGTTTATGAAAAATAACATTTATTTTGTAAGATTTTTTATTTTAAAGCCATTAAAAAGCATTAGAAAGTTTTCGCTGAATTCTTTTGTAACATTTAAAATATTTTATAATTGACTAAACTATATGCAATTCACTAATCATTGATAAAATAAATTCTTACATACTGTCGACTCGTTGAAATCCAGTTGTACTGAAATCGAAAAAATGAAAGAAAAATCGAATTATCGGATAATTTTGCCAACGCTTCTCTCCAATCATAGTGACTATCATTCTGAACAGATGCATTTCCTATTAAAAGCCAACTGCCCACTGAATTATGTGCTGCAATTAATGGCGAAATACCTCTTGATTTTAGAGTTGCTGTTTTCAAAAAATAAAATTCCCTTTAGTGATAAAAATTCGAAGAATAAATCAAATGAAATCTAAGAGAAGTCAACTTTTTCTATTTAAATATTCAGAAAATTAGCAAAATATATGTCGAAGAATAGGGAATAAAACGTGTGAATTATTTCAAATTTTCAATTTAATAAAGTTAGTTATGATCGAAAACTGTATTATTCAACTAAAAATTATTTGAACAAAATATCAAATAATTCTCTTTTATTATATTTGGAAATTAATTTATAAATGTTATAACGTTAGATAAGAATTTCATTTTCGAAAAATTCATACCTCTATGAGTGCAAGTCTTGAACAAATCAGACGCATGAATAACTGAAACTGAATCACTCTTTTTTGACGGTTTACTTAAGAATTTTTTTCACACTATTTTGCAGTCTTTCGTCGAATGCATCAAAATTGCTATATCTTGACTTATCTATAGGTATGGTATGCTTCGCCATCCAACCACCACAAGCAAACTCATAGAAATCATTTGCACGGATCAACTTAACTATTCATTGAATCTCCGATGTGTTTACCGGCAGTATGACACGCACTTGTGCTACAGATATCTGACAAAATATTTCATTTTAAAAAATTTTTATCACCAAAATTGAGAAATTTTTAAAAAATGATTTTATGAATAGTTTTACCCCATTATCCTAAGACCGAATGAAAATAAATAATTTTTACATTAAATACATTAAAATGCAACTAAAGAGTATCTAAAATCTAAAACTATTTTTAAGTAAAGGCTGTATTTCTCGCAATTATAACAAAAATGAAATGTTTAAAAAATTTATTATTTCTAAATTTAAGCTATTTTTAAGCTCTTCAATATTTTATTTAATAAGTGCAACTGTTATTTAATGCGGATAAGTAAAAATATTATGAAATCTAAATAAAATATTTTTGGAAATTCAACTCTATCTATGAATTCTTCAAATAATTTTACCCCTTTATAAATATCTGAACTCAAGGCTTTATTGAGTACGAAAACAATAACAACGATTAAAACCAAAAATAGAGCGCCAAATGAAATAATAAGGTTTTTCTTCATAGTTGAGCGATTCCTTCAAAACTGTCGTTTTGAAATAAACATAATTAAAAGAAAAATTGAAAATCGAGATAGTTTTACAATTTTTAATTTTAACAAAAGATAAACTGCTTTGAAAGGAGATCAATGGGTACTTCGGATCGCTTTCGATTAATAAGTGGAGAGCCGGTATTCAAAATTTTCATCGCAAGTTTGGCAAAATTTTTACAATAACTCAATAAAAATTTTTATTTTTAATCAAATAATTTCGAAAATTATAAACGGTTTGAAAATGTTTTGTAATTAAATACATAGAAAAACATATTTCACACATTAAATCTCTATTCATTCAGATTTTAATAGCTTTTTTGGTTAACAATTGAGTAATAATTTGTTGAAATAATGTTTTAATTCATGAAAGAAACATAAAAAAAATTTTCTGCACAACTCTTTAAAACCTTGAATCTGGAAATAAAAAGAATATCTGATTTTGTATATTCTAATAATTGCTATACAAAAAACAATTGAATATTGACTTAAATTGCTGACAAAGCATTAAAATAATTGATTTTTGTAATAAAAACAGTTTATAGTAATGAATACTAAAGTAAAATAGAAGTTAATAAGATAAAAATATTGAAAGCATGTTTTGCTTGTTTATCGAGTTGAATATAAATTTAATATTTTGTAAATATTTTATGCTTTGATGAACAAAATAAAATTATGAGTGGAAGATATAACAAAATTTGATTAATCGAAAAACGCTTAATTTGAAAAAAGTGTAACATTAACTTAATAATATGTTAACTAGGCCTCACTTTCCTCAAACTTGTTGATAATTGGATTAGTATTCATTGAATTATTTATGAAAAGTATTGAATATAGCTTTGTTAATTAAAATTTTTGAGTTTGAAACAAATTTGAAATTTAAGAAATAATAAAAGTGTTTTTCTATTTATTATGAAAGATTAATGATAAACTATTAATTTATTGAATCATGAAATCAATAAGTCTATATATTTGTTATATCTATAGTCAAACTATTGTAAATAAATTTCAACTCTGAACATACGCCGAACAGGTGAGTAGTTATACCCAGAGTACTTCACGCCATGGAGGCTAACTCAAAATTCTCGAATGTTCTACCTTGACCCCTCTTTTAAGATTTTTTCAGACAAATTTTTCCGTAGGGGCTGCACACTACTGGCACCATCCAAGGCAACACCTGCTATGAATGATATTTCTTTTCTTTTTTTTAATTCTAGTCAAAGTCAGCTTGATAGTATGTAAACTTCTATATATATAATATCCTTACTCTGTCCGTGTGTGTGTCTGATCGGCTATAGACTCGGCCCCTGGAGGTCATACAGTAATCGGATCATTAATGATTTGATTTTTAAATTGTAAATAACGCAAATATGAAACATAAAGGATTTTCTGCAAGAGCTGATTTTCTAGAAAAAATTCTTATACTTTTTAATTGAAACGGTCTAAAGAATTAACTCAAAATTCAATTTCTATTCAATAGACGGCTTTTACTTAATTGATAGAATTTGCCTATCGACATCATTTTTCATTAGACAGTGATAAGGTTAGAAGAGTTATAAACTAACACTTGCAGTCAGCCAAGACAGATCAAATTTTAAAATCGACCATTTAAATAGTTGTCACTTTTACTTTAGTTGATTACATGAATATATATTTAGTAATAACTATATATTTGTGAATTAAACTTTTTCATTACTATTGATGTTTCATTCTAATTAAAATATTATTCTCAGGTTCAAGATAATCAAATCAAAAATTAATTCCATCTGATATATTATTTGATTGTTCAAAAAACCCACATCATCATGAAAAAATTTTCTATTTTAAGTAAGTTTGAATACTTGAACTAATTTTATTATTTAAAAAAATAAAGAAGGTTATTTAAATCATGCCTAACATACATTCAATATTTTATCAAAATGTTTATATTAAATAAGTTAAGCGAATTTGATAATTAGATCAAAAATTTTATTTATTCAGGAAGTCTGTAAATCAGTTTTAAAAAACTTTAAATAATTTTTCACTTTACCTTTATATTCAGCTATTTTTGTAATATGTTTCGCATACAATTTTCGACCTAATTTTTTAGATATGTTAAACGCAATTATATTTTATGAGGACATGGTCTCCTAATTAATAAAAAAAATTATTTGACCTAAAATTTTTAGCAAAAAAATTGGATTTCTAAAAACCGAAAAAATTCATACCTCTCATTTGGTGAAAAATTTTAATGAAAATTACTGGAACTCAGCAATAAAGTCGTTAAAGTCGATCAATAATTTTTTCATCGCCGGGTGGGTGATATAAATTCTAAATCAGTTGATTCAAGGATAGATTGATTTAAACAGAAATTATGCCAACAGATATACTATCGAACAAAAAATTATGTGTCGAACTATGCGCTTTCCCGGCATATTTTATACATATATTTCAGGGAATGCTAAAAAATATAACATTTATTATTGAACT
>JAQIWZ010001897.1:0-10414 GCA_034697245.1 Malaconothrus monodactylus
GACATTAATATTTCTACAATAAAATTCACAAAAAAGATACATTACATTCACTTTGTTGTGATGTCTAAATACTAGTCAAACATTTTTCAATGAAGTTCTTATATGAATACAATTGAAATATTATGAACATTGATTAGAAGCTAGTATTACATCAACTTATTATTTATAGCTTTTATAAAATAACAAAAAATTGATTACTTGACACAAGAGAAAAAGTTATAATAATAGTTAAACTTTATTACATACAGAGTGTTACAGCGATATAATAAGTGTTGAAGCATTTTGAACATAATGTCAGGTCTGAATGATTTATAAAATGATTTGACTAATGGTTATGAATCAAACATTGTGCTCGATTTGATCCATTTTATTAGAAGCCTTAAGAGGGCAAACACTGAGCAAAGTGTTGTGTCGAACAGAGTTGTGTGATAAATGCATTGTTGAACTCAATCCGGTCGCATATTGACCTCCACCGGTTCGACCTCTTCGACCTCTGGCTGACTCTCTCTCGCAAGTCAGCATTCGCTTGAATGCACGACGAAATTTTATGCTACATGCACTGTATATTATTGGATTGATAGCACTGTAAACAATATATGCTATTATTAGTTACTATTAATGACAGCTTCTTTTCATCTATATTTTCAACTTATGCTACATTTCTATCATTTAATTCAAACTTCTGGCAATTATTATTATTTCTAGTTTTATAGCACTACGTATGAGATAAAGAAAATTGTTGCGAAACAAACCTATTCACAAATATCATTGTCTTCGCAAACATCAAATACCTGCAATTAAAATAATTTATTTATTCAGTTAAGTGTTTTTCCAAAGAGGTTCAGCAATAGTAAACTTTTTCCTTTTTTTGAAAATCAATGATTGTATGTTTAAAAGTTAAGGTAAATGTGAGAACATAAATAGTAAACTTAAATAATATTTACCAAAGCTCCATATATAGGTGTTCTGCAAATGAATTGTATACTAACAATGCTCTGTATGGCAACCAAAGTGTCGCAAATACAGCGACGACAACGACCAACATTTTTACGACCTGTTCAAATAATTTTATTATAAACTTTAGAAATCAATTTTTTTTAAAATACCGGTAGTTTTTTTAGAAAAAAAATTGCTGCAAACTTCATACTTCTATATTTACTTATTTATAGATTATAGCTAAAAGTATTCATAAATCTTTTTTTACATAAATATAACGTATCTGATTTCCAAATGATATCTTTTGTGCAAAAAATTAGACTCTTATTGAGTTGTGCTATTGCATTATGCAGTTTGAATTTTCTTTTCTAAGTCTTCAAATAGATATTTAGTTTGAATATCAAGTTTATTATTTTGAAAAATAAAGAATTTTCTTATATCAAAATAACAGAATATCTTTTCT
The DNA here is from genome assembly GCA_034697245.1 of Malaconothrus monodactylus. Taxonomy (NCBI): domain Eukaryota; kingdom Metazoa; phylum Arthropoda; class Arachnida; order Sarcoptiformes; family Malaconothridae; genus Malaconothrus; species Malaconothrus monodactylus. The sequence continues at coordinate 1,400 of JAQIWZ010001897.1, forward strand.
TCTCGCACCCACTTATGATGTTAAAATAAAAGAATAAACTTTTAAGATATTCTTTTATGAAATATGATTCTCTTTTCTGATGATTTATATAGAACCAGAAGATTAAAATATATCAAAATTTATAAGTAATTTGTTATTTAATAACATAATACTCTCTTCAATAAATTCAAAATGTGTTCTTTTATACACATAAATTTTTCAAACTCTTAGATTTTTCTCTTATTGTTTCAAATATAAGCATTGCCTGAAAAACATTAATCAAAGCTTGTTTTTACAGAAAAGAGTGACTCGAGGGTAAAATTGGGTTTATATCTGGGGAAAATAATCCAGACTTCAGTTCATTAATTATCATTCTTCTATTATTTAAAATCCTTATTATATAAGTAACAGATATGCAATTTTTCTTTTTTCTTTTGCAAATATTTGCAAGTTTTGTCTCACTTCAATATTTTTATTAATTTAAAATTCATATTCTTTAATTGAGAGAATCATTTGAGTTTTCAAATTTTGTGAATTGTCAAATACATTGATTGCGAGCAAAAGTAGTTAAATAGAGTCCATAATTTATTTTAAACATTGAATGACTATTCCTATAAAAATTAAGCCACTTTTTGGATACAAATATTCTGTATTACAGTAAAAAAACTCGAAACTGTTAGCTCAACATTTATTTGAAAAAACTCATTAATTGCGCACAAATAACTCAGAGAAGATTCTATTATTAGCTTAGATATAAAATAATAACCATTTCCTGAGAATTGCTGAAAGAATTTTGAAAATTAAAGTCAAATAAAGCCGTATATTGTGTAAGATTAAGAAAAACGCATTAAATCGATAGCCACACAAAATTCCATTGAGACGGTGAGTGCTATTACCAGAATCTAAAGAATTTATTAAACCAGAAAATGAGACTTTAGAAAAAGTGTGAAGACTTGTATCGTTTATTTTTGCTCTATAAGTAGGGTCTTGTGTAATATAATATAAATGAATGAATCAGTTGTGAGACTGTATAAAAAAAATGCTCTATAATTAAGTCGTGCGGACGATAAAAGTGATATCTCTTCTTAACAGTTATAGAAGAGATATTCCCTTATTTTTCTTCACCACTTAATCACTCATAAAATGAGGGAAAGATTATCCTTAATTGAAGTTATATTACATCAAAATAAAATAAGTTCACAAATCTCACAGAGAATCTCACAGAGAATTTCGCAGAGAATTTCATCGAAAAGGAAAGACAATTTTCATCTAAAATTTTTCATATGCTATATTGTTTCAATTTTATATTATCTTTTGTTTATAACTGTTTTGGTGATTGGTTTTCACAGGAAAAAAATTAAATAATTGTAACAGCATTTTAAATTTTAAATCTTGCTAATAAATACTTCTTTTATGTTAAATATGCTTTTGATGTATGACTTAAAATAGAGCTTAACTCAAATAAATTGACGCATCAAATTCTGCAATTTAAATAAGAATAGCATATTTTGCTGTGAAAAAGAATTATTCAATAATACTGTCACATATGCAAAATGTGTTCAATTAGAGCCACGATAAGAAGAAAAATCCGTCACTATTTGTAAAATGCTTCACATCTTTTCATTAGGCAAATAGCTTGAGCTTCATTTCAATATTATCTCTAATATCTTGCAATATTGAATATTCAATTTTGTAAGTAAGACTTCTTTACATAAATTATATCATGAAATATAGTGAGATTTAATGATCACATTTGTTATATTTTAATATTTTTAAATTAAGTCTATGATTCAGAAAGTTTTCAATAATAATTGAATTTTAAAAATATTTTTTAATCAATGAATATCTAAAATCTAATTTATTATAAAAAAATTTCTGTTAAATATCTCATTTCCTAACATTAATCGTACTTTGGGTTTCATAATAAATTACTTTAAGTTAAAAATTTCAGAACTCAAAGAAATTTTATTTAATTCTAGTTAATGAGAATCGATATTGAGTTTGTTATATGATTTATGAATAGATTTCGATTATAAATATCGCAGAGGGTCTAAAATTGCAAAATAGCTTAGAAAGAGTAGAAGAATAATAAAGGACTTTATTGATATTCTAATACTAGAGATATAATTCGAACATTTGATGAAAATTTGGAATGATATATAAGAAGGAAACTTATTTTCTTCTTTAATACAGATGATATCTAAGCTTCCAATTAAAGTTATGCATCAAAAAATTTTCGATCAAGTAATAGGATCTCTAAATCACTTTCTTTTGTGAACATGAAGAAGATTTTATTTCTTTTTTCTAGATATCAATTCATTGAAGTCAGATTCTAGACATGCGGTAATTGATGAAATCTTTATCAATGTTCTAATCAGTAAATATCGGTTTTATTTCTTAGTTTATTGCAAGATCTCTTCAAAAATAATCACTTTTGAAGTGAGAATTTGTGTGGATTTCATGACATTTTGCAATAGAAAACAAAATAATTACTTGTTTTAGTAATAAAAGATCAAATGAATGAATCATTGAAATCATAAATTTAACGGTCGGGTGAATAAAGTGCTACTAAATCAGTAACAGTAACAAGAAGTTCCGGAAACAAAAAAGATTTTTTTCTTTAATGATCTATTATTCAATTTAATAGTTGCCAAAAATGCTATTATTAAAAAGTTAAAAACTTGAAGATCATTAATGATTGAATTTTTCTTTGAGAAAATCAATTATTTGCTGATTTCAGGAATCGCTACTTCTTTAGAAAAGAGAATGAAATACTTGATAAAGTAGTCAACGGAAACGCACTTAATTGAACTCAACTAATAGCTGCAAAAAATGTAGTACGAAATCGGTTACTGCGAACTATCGAAATAAGAGTCAAATTCTTGTACTTCACAAACTTTTATTAGACTATTTCAAGACTCTTCTCATCAATTGCAGCAATATCTCATCGCAAGACATGGCAGTATTTGCTTTAAGCCTTTTCAGGTTTGAGAATAGAATAGGTATTTCGGTTTCATTCAAGTATAAATTAATATAAATTATTAGTTTTGATTGTTTAAAACAAATTGAGCTTAAATTTAAAGAAAATTCGATACGATTTTTTATTTTACTGAAAAGTAACAAGTCTTACAATTAAATTGAGTTATTATTTTAAACATAAGTTTATTCACAATATTTTAAACTCAACGAATTATTTTTGGATAAATAATCTAATTTCGAGCCAAATTAAAATCTTTTAAATATCATGCGAATAAAGTATTCCTAATATCTAAACAAACATAAGATTGATTTCATACGTGTTCATAACTCAAATTGTGACATGAATTTTAATATAACTTAATACAAACATATTGAATAGGTTTATATTTTTACTCTTAGATAGAATCTCAGTGAAAAAAATGATATTTGATAGTTCTCTCTTTGAAATCTCTTTTGATAGTTTGTAAAAATGATGTCCTCTCAATATTTGAATGACATTTTTTCAATATTAGGTCTTATATTCAAAGAGACAGTAAATAAAACATTGAAAAATAGAATTCAATATCAAGACATTGAACAAATGCATATATCGATTGTCTAAAGTGCACAACTTCTTTGAGGCTAAAACTTTCTTTCGGAGAATAACTAGAATTGAATTTCCACTTTTAAGTTTTGTTTGTTTCTCAAAGAGATCCATTGAAATAATATAAATAAAAGATTGCAAAAATTGTGACTTTTTCTATTATTTTACTAAAACTACTTTTTTCTGAGATTTTGATTTCAAATTAAAGAAATTTTCATTAAAATTCTTAAATCAAAACAGAAAATTAATAGATAGCAAATCCTTAGTGATAATCTTTGATCTAATATTCTAGTCGTTTCTCCAATTCATTAGAGAATAAGAAACTTTTTTGTTCAGAATCTTAATCCTTGAGTTTTTCTGTAATTTACGCTACAATGAATCGTCTCTTTGCTGTGAATCAACACTAATAAGTCAACTATCGATTTTGACAAACAATTCCATGAGTGAAATTGTTTGTTGACTATAAGAAAAAGATTTTTTAAAAATTCAGTGAAAAAGATCAGAAAAAGATTTAATTGAAAAAAGCTATCGAATTAGCTTCTGCTTCAATGATGAAATATAGTTTGATAATATTGAAAACATTACAGTAAGAATAAATAAAATTCATCTGTCATTTATTATTCAGAGTTAAATTATTCATATATGGAAGAAAGTAATATAATGTATAGACAGTTCATACAAACTTCAATGAAATAAAATCATCTATGAAAGTATCTTTGAATAAGACTTTTTTTAGAACATATTCATTGATAAATTTAAAATTGGTTTTTGGAAATTTTCATAAAATTAATTTTCTTTGGAAAGCACTATTAGAGGTAAAGTTCTGCTGAAGCAAATTGAAAAACATTTTGATTAATTTAATCTTTTCTCAAAATAACTTGTGATTAGGATCTAAAAAGTCCTAAAAATAACTTCAATTTCAGAGTCTTTTAAGTCGTCAATAATCTGTAGTTTGAATTTTTCAATGCATTTCAAACTGAGCCGTCAACGAATGTATTACATAATAATTTGAGTCTTCAAATTTTGAAGCTTTCAAAACCATGGCTGCAAATTATAATTATGAGTAAGTGATTCCAACAATTCGTTCAAATTTGCTCCGAATGTCAATTTTACTTTTTGAAAAATGAAAAATTTGAGAAATAACAGAATACTATCAAATTTAGTGCACATTCAAAGAAGAAGATACAGCAATTGAAAAACTTTTTGGTTGAGTGAAATGAAAAATACATGAGAAAAATATTGTATTAGTTGAAAAATTTTCAATAATTTATGTGTCAATAACTAATGTTTACGAGAGAAAACTAAATTTCAAACCGAGTGATAAAAAATAACGTCAATAAATAAAATCAAAAGTTTTTTCCTTATATTTCTATATTTTAGTTATTTATTCGGTAATAGCCTAAGGAAATGAAAATCTAATTTCACAGTTTCTTCACAAATTGTCCAAAATCCTAATACTTTGTAGATTCAGCTGTCTTTGATTCTTATGTAACGCTATAAAAAAGTGAACGCTTTCTTTTTTTTGCCTTAATTTTCGAATTCTCAAATAAATCGATCTAAAGCTGATTTTTTAAAAACTTTTACTAAATTAAAACTTAAGCATTGAATTTAAATGCTATAAAAATTCTATTATTTGCATTGAAATGCTCTATACCGTAGAATCCCATGAATTTCAATATTATTGATGCAAATAAATAAGGTTTTTATCTAATGCTTGAAATAATACATTCTTATATTGAAATGTTATTAAAAATACTACAGTATATACAGTTTTAAGAATTATTTTTCAATAAAACTATAAATCCTTTCTATATTTGAATTTTTTATGAAAAAAATAATAATTTGATTGAAAAATATTTTTCCTTTTCTCTTTCTATTATTTTTACATTTTATCTTTTGGTTTCCTATTGATATTTCATGTAAAGGATGTGAGAGAAATTCTATATTGAGATCCATAATAAATCATAATAGATTATGTATTCAACGTTCTCCACGTTAGATAGAAAGAAAAAAGATAGTATCTGTGATATAGAAAATAATTAGTTTGAATGCGATAAATGACATGAAAACCACAAAAGATAAAATTTTACTCATAATTATTTAAAAGAATCTGAATTATTAATTAAACCATTAAGAAAAGAGCTGAAACAAGAATAAGAACCTATAAAACCTAACCTGAATTGGATCAAACTTACCTAAATCTAACATATTTATTATCCAATAAGCAAATTTGATGCTCGAATTGATATCAAATTTGAGAAATAAGCTCTCTTTCTATTTTCTGGTCTATTTATCTTTTGTCAAATTTTAATCAAAATGATTCTGTCTTTTTTAGATTCTATTATTTCATTTTATTCAATGTTGACATAACTGTATTCAATGGTTAATTTAATTTAATTTGCAATAAAACATGTTTATTACTTCTAAGATATTCATTTTTTTTATTTGATTCCATTTGAAATAAAAATCTGAATTAATATTAACGGAATATTTACGTTTCAAATTAGAAACGAATGCAAATGAACAAAAATTAGTATAATAATAGTTATTACGAGTATTAAAATCATAATAAGATATGATTCAAGTTCTATATACATATAGAGATCCGCGAAACAAAGTTAAGTCAAGAATATAACAAATAATGACTTTTGGGAAAGTTTCATCACTCAGAGAGACAAATGATAAAGCAATCAAACTTTCAAACTATCATTTATCAAATATATTTAATTAAACCATCAAAACTAAAATAGAAATAGTTTTCAAATATTTGGTTTAGATTTTTATTAATTTTCGTTTCAATTGATGAATGAAATTAATTATAAATATCTTTGAAAAGTAAAAGTTTGCAATAAATAAATATTTAAATCTCATCAATATTTAATTAACATCGATGTTGTCAATCAAGTTTGTGGATAAAGTGTAAGTTTCGGTACAATTAATTATTTTAATAGAATTATTGTGTATTGGTTTCACATAAAATCTCTTATAGTAGAGATTCAATAGACAAATGTAATGAGAATTATGTTCTCAATAATACGATCACAACATAGTTACTAAACCGCATAAGCTTTTAGAGAAGCTTATGAAGAGTCCTCGTGTCGGTTGTCTGATGAAGAATTAATAAAAAAAATCTTGTAAGAGACGAACCTTTCATATAAAAGCTCTGCCAAACACTGCCATACAGTATAATGTGTTCTATTTATAAACGTGATGAATGTCTGATATGCAGCTCATATACAATGGTCTGTATTGAAAAACAGTAGAAACCTTATTGACGATCGAATAACGTTGTAAAGAACAGATGTATTCCAATTCTTACCAAAAGAGTTTTAGTTATATTATCCCATAGGACAACATTTTTTCTGTGTTACATACTTTTTAAATATGACGTGAAGATCAAACTTCACTTCAAACAGAACCCCAACTGTTTTAAATTTTTAAGTAAGAAAACAAATTTATGAAAAAGCTTTCAGTTTTATAGATAGGTTTTTAGTTCAGTTTTATAGATAAAAATTGAACTTAAATTACATCTTAAAAGTTGTTGAGCCGACTTTAAAGTTAATACTCGACTAAATTATTTTTAACAATGTATATCAACGTTTAAGTTCATGATATAAGAGGATTACTTGCGGCATCATTTCCAGAAACATCAAATATCACAATAGTTCTGATCATTTAGAACTAAAGTTTTCATTCGTTGATGTCTTGACGATTGCGTAACTTTTTCATTGAAATCGGAACAGAGTTTCCTTCAAACACAGTATATTTACTAAAGATTTATTTTGGGCTCAAACCTACAACTTTTTGCCATTTCATTTAATTTTAGTCAAATCAATAATAGTTCAAAATGAATTAGTGTTAAGTTTGTGGAAATATAAGATGACAAAAGTGTCGCAAACTATAATTTTCTATTTTTGAGAATTAAGATCAATGTTTCATATATTTTGAAAAACAAACTTTAAACAACGCATTTAGATTTATAAGCAGTCAGTTCTTAGATAAAGATATATTTATATAGGGCTACAATAAATACATATATAAAAAATACAATCTATAGTTAGCAAAAGCAATGAACTTCGAAAATAGCAAATACAGTATCCTAATAAATATTCTAAATTTTTGGAGTAATGCCTTTTCAAATTGTATTGTATTGAAAATTTATGGCTTCACAAATGAGCGAAAAATCAACTGTTTGGGTATTACAACATCAATTACTTTTCTTGTCCTTTATGTGAAATTAATGTTTTTTGTTGGTCATATTAAGTCTCTTATTAACTAATTTAATATGACTGGAAAAAACTTGCTAAACAAACACAAAACTTGTCATTATTTAGTATTTCTTTTAGATAAGAAACGTATTATTCTATTATATGTGAGTTCAATGAATTATATATTTTAGAACATAAATTGTCACTTTCAATAAAAATGTATTTCAAAGCAACAGATCACTGATTCTGGAAGATTACAAAAGATTATTCGGAAGACAACTGATCACAAGCTCTGTTTTATATAGGTTTCGATATAATGAAATATTATTATTTTATTACTCACCCGAACCAAGATATTAATCGATTGTGTCATAGAATTTGAATTTATGATTTCTCGTTCAGTTAAATCCTATGAGTATAGTCTTAGTGGAGACTAACCTATAGAGAGATTGGATTTTTCTCTAAAATGCGACTATAGTTTCATTAAAATAAGTAAATAGAAATCAACATTAGGTAATTCTTTGCTAAATCTAATTAGAAGCTTTGTAGGGTTGTATTTGTTTGGCAAAAGTTAGTTCTACTAAAACGACAAATTCTCGCTTTTAATCTAAATAAAAGGTCATTATCGCCCTCAAGCATTTCGGATAGAAGTGGAAGTCTTTGCTCATCAGAGCATCTTATCATTGATGCAATGATTATATGCCATTTGTTAGAACGGCATTAGTTAGAAAGTCATTTGTTAGAATTGCTATTTGTTATAATTTTCATTTGTTAAAAGTTCCATTTGTTAGAAAAACTTATTAATGATGATCAAATAAATTTTACTTTATTTTTAATTATGATATTTCTTAACCTAACACAACATAACATAACCTAAAAATAAAATTTTCATAATATTAAAAGTTAACTTTAGAATTATTTAACTGAATAATTAAAAGGTTAAATTAAAAGGTTGAAGTTTATGCGTATAATTATTTGTTGTTAAACAATATAATAATTAATAAGTTTTTCTAACAAATGCAATTTCTAACAAATCAAAATTCTAACAAATGGAAAGACACCGACGCAATGAATGTTAAATTAAATTTTCTAAAACAGTAATTCAAAATAAGCTAATTTTTTTGTAGACTTTATATTCCATTGCACTCATAGAAGATATGTTTTAGAAATTTTCGTCAATTAAATTTGAAAAGATTTCGCATAAGATTCATTCAAGTTTAAAAATACTTTACAAGTTTGTATTGCAGAACAAAAAAGTTTAAAAAT
>JAQIWZ010001898.1:0-10406 GCA_034697245.1 Malaconothrus monodactylus
TCCAAACCGTGACAATCCCGGCAAATCCGGGACGGGTGGCAAGCCTGACTATATGTATAGAATATGTACAGGGAAAAAATAATTTTTATTAAAAAGGCAAAGGGGGACTTGATTTCACTTGTCCAGAAATGCCTCTGACAGTATGTGGTCATCCTAATAAAAACATTTGTAAAAAAATTTTGAAAACATTGTAAAGTTTTTTTTAAATTGTCTTCTTTTAAATTAATTAAAACTTTAAATTTCTTCAATAATTTCCGAAATTTTGTGCAATAACTGCATTAGAAGTTTTTCAATAATGCAATAAAAGAAAGTAAAAAATATTTTTGATAAAAAATTATCACGAATCATAAATGTTGAAAAATATTCAATGTAACTAATAGTAAAATACCTGAATTTCAATAAAAATCATTTGCACGATATTTTTTATTTCTATTATAAACTTAATTTTTATATAATTTGAATTTTCAAAAAAATCAAAAATATTATTATTTTTTATTCGATTTCCCTCATTGCTTGTCGGGCTTAACCACAAAATATGGTTGTTGTAAATAAACGACTTGATTGGCCGGAACTAATGGTATGTCATCTAAATTAAGTTTATTTGGATCTGACAACGGATTCATCGGAACATTCTTTATAACGACTGTCGCGTCATCTTTTGGTACACTCGTAGCTCTCATGTGAACATTCGGCAAATCAATACTTCTTTGATGCACTTCAGGCACTGCGACATATCTTTCGTGCAATTCTGGAATTTGCACAACCGGCTCATATCCGGGTTCAACAGAATATTCTATAGCTCGTCGATTAATACCTGGATATGTTTGATATACAGAACTCCGTGTTTGAGGACTTAATTGAATATAAGTTCTTCTTTGAGGATAATTCAAAACTCGTCTATGAATTAAAACTGGGTTTTGATAATAAGATCTTCGATGGACTTCAGGATAACTTATTATTCTTCGATGAAGTGTTGGATTCGATAGTTTTCTACGTCTTATCAATATTTTAGGTTTGGGACAATTCCCAGTTTGACAGGGATTTGGATCGCCTTTGGCTTCAAATTAATAATTAATTTATTATTTAAGCAATGATTTTATTGGAAAACTTACTCAACAATTGTAATGATATTACTATCGATAATATCAATAAATATTTGACAATTATTGCCATTTTTTATATGTCGTATAAAATTAATTAAGTTTTGATAACATATGGTCTGAATTACGATTAGTGAAAACTTTTTAGTAATATAAGAACGAAAATAATTTTTTAGAGTAAAATATTTTTTTCTTATCAAACAAGAGTCAAGAGTTAATGTCTCCCTCATTAGCAAATAAAAAATAAGATATTTGTAAAATTCAAGTAATATTTCTAAATATTTTAATTAAGAAAAAAATAAATGATTATTATTTTATGAATTTTTAACAAATTTCAAAATATAATGAAAGTTATGAAAATATTTTTCTTAATAAATTACAGCTTTTATAAAATTTTGATAACTTGTTACTGAAAATTATAATTGTTAGAGATTTTTCTACCTTATTATTAATCCCTTATTAATTATCAAGTTTTAATAATAGTTCAGCCATAAAATGTTTTATGATAAAAAATAATTCCAGGACCGCCTATTTTTCCAACTCTTCCAACTCTAATGAATGTCATGAATACCATTTTCTGAATAAATTACAGTTTCTACATTTCAATTCAAGAGTTGATTACTTTGAAAAATCTCAGGCTTTAAAATGTTAGTGATTAAAAAGAACTGTGAATTTGTTTGCATTTTAATTGTATTAAATTTTTTTTTATTAATCTGCACAATAGCCAAACTTAAAGTTTTCTAAAATACACTCCAATATGAGTTCAAAAATTGAAAAAAATTGCAATAATTTCAGGTTTTTCTATCATCCAGTTATTTAAAATGCAATGAATGCTATGAAAATGATTTTCTAAATAAATTAAAATTTTACAGTTTTTAACTCTGATAATTCATTTGAGATCCTAATAGAATGAATGCATAAACTAGAAAGAATATCGTAAAAAATTAAGTAAAACAATATTTTATTCATTCATAAAAATATCAAAATTAAATTTTTGGATAAAACTAAATATTTTATGATTGAATTCAAAAACGTAGAAAAAAAATCTATCCTTCGTAATGGCCTTAATCAATGCCTTCTTTCCTCCTTTTATTCTTATATTTACTTTTATGAGAAAAAAATTTTCGGGGTTCTAATAGTTGCCAAATCTTTTAGAGGAATAAATAGTTTGAATTTAATGGAAACAAATTTCTGATTAAATTACAGTTTTTATATTTTCATAATTTTGAAAGAACTACATTCGGTTTCAAAAATTTAATAAAAGCACTGCTTTTTCTTCTATTATTTTTATTCTTGAATTCCAATAATTAAGGTTGAGGTAAATAAATGACTTCATGAGCCGAAACTCGAGGAATATTTTCCATAAACAGAACTCTTTGATCTTGTATTGGATTAACAGATCCTTTACTCATATCATAAACAACATCAGAATTGGGATTATTTAGTGAACGACTCGAAATTTGTTGAGGATTTTCAACACAAATACTATCCTTTCGCTTATTGACAACAATATCTTCTAAAGTATTCTTTCCGTATTCGTCATCACAAGTGTTGATATGATTTCTGCACTTTTTGTGCTCTTTTTCTCCTTCGACAGCAAATTCTTTGCCTGGATTTTGGTTTCGTTGACCCGTGACTTGTCCTTCTTCTGGGATCACAGTTTGAGGAATATTTTGAGCCGTTGTTGTCGTAACTATTGGTGGCCTTGTTCTTTGATCCGAAAGAGTTCCTTCGTCCAGGTTTTCGGGTTTTAACTCTCCGGTATTCAGGATTTGTCCATGAGTTACGCCCTCCGAAGGTCTGACTGAAATAAAAGGTTTATTTTCTTCGGTAGGTTTGATACACAAGTGATCAGATTTTTTATTTATGACAATGTCTTCGAGAGTTTGTTTCCCGTATTCGTCATTACAAGTGTTGATATGATTTCCGCATTTTTTCTGTTTTTCTTCAATACCATTGTTTGCAATGACTTTTTGTGGGTTTTGTGCTATGATTTGTGGCGCTTGTGTTGGCTGTGGTTTTTGTCCTGAGATTACAATAGTTTGTGAAGCTGTTGGTCTTATTCTCTGGTTCGATAAAATTCCAGAATATTCTGGATTATTGTTTTGCGCGCTAACAATAATCGCTGATTTTTTATAGTTATAATAATATTCTTCATTATTTTGAGAGCTTATCTTAATTTTCACATTAGAGCCCATATTATTATTATTATTATTATTAAAAACTCCATAATTTCCATCAGAATTCTGAATACCATATATTTGACCGCTCGGAACCCAACCCGAACTCTGTTTTATTACATAAGTACCGGATGGTTGACCGCCCATTAGACCACCAGATAGTTGACCAAAGACTGTATCACCGCTTTTATACCCTCCAGAAGCGCCACCGTCTATGAAAATCTTCATTTTTCCTCCAGTCGTATCCGCACTCGAAACATATCTATTTCTATCATCTGAAAGACTATTAGACACTCCATACAAATATTCTTTCTCTTGTCCGCCATATATCACATCACCAGATGATTGGATGTATTTTTGGCCATTTATTTTAATTTTCAATTTATTCGGAGAATTTTGCATTTGATATCCAGAACTTATTAGATTTCCGTTTGAATCCACGGAAATTCCAAATTCGTTCGCGCCTCCATAGGATCCTCCATATGTTGGAGACCCGCCGATATTCAACGAGTCACTATTCACCTCATTGATCAGTTCTTTCACGTCTTGCGGAATTTTAACTTTCACTCCGCTTGAAGGATATCCACCACTACTACCCGAATCAGTTCCTCCACCGCTATTTGGAAAAGTTTCATCTTTGATAATCTTCACAATTCCGTCATTGCCAACAATTCCAACTTTATTTCGTCCGGAAGAATAAGATCCGCCTCTGCTATCCTGATAATCAATAAATTCACTTTTGGAAAAAGTTCCACCACTACTGCCCGATAATCTTTGATTAAAACTATTCGAGTCAGCTACTGATTCACTGAACGAAAAATCTGCACCACTACCGCTCGAAACTATACCACTATTACTGTTGGAATAATCTTTGTTATTGTTGTTAGCATTAGATCTTCTTTTATAGCTCGAAAATTCTTTGTCACTATTTTCCCAGAAAGCTACTTCACTATTCTTCTGAGGACTTCGCCTAACCCGCAGATAACCTAATCCTCGATTGTATGAGTAGATCTCTCTATTGCCTTGTTTCACATTCCGATCACTTTTAGGGTAACAATTAATTTCTATGGAAATAATTGGATAAGACATTAAAATTAGAATTATATGAAAGAGTCGTTCATTTACTTAAGATGTAAAAGGAAAATATTATCACAAGTGAAAAATTTCTGGATTTATTATGGATAAACATTTGGTAATTCTTAATATTTTTTTTTGTTTATTATGACTCCATGTCTAGAGTTCACGTTAATTAAATGTATTCCGAAAACTCTGATTCTCTTTCTCATAAATACCCTGAAAAAATTTATTCACTAGAAAAATGTTAGAACATCAAGGAGAAAAAAATTCATATGAAAAAAATTACTGGATATCAGTTTAGAGAAGAGGTAAAGTTTTTTTACAAAGCCGTCATTTCTTTATTATGCAATTATTAACAAAAGCAAACTTTTTTCGCGCATTAATTCCTGTTAAACAGAATATCTATAACAGAGCGTTTCCTTCTTTTTCGCTTCGCAAGATCAATTGCTGAAGATTTTTCAGCAGATGGTTCTTCAGTAGTAGTTATTTCAGTAGTTGTTTCAGTAGTCGTTTCTGTAGTCGTTTCAGTAGAAACTGTAGTCCATTCTGTAGTTGAAGTTTCGTTATGACATTTGGGAACACTGTCCACAACAACTGCAAAAAATTTTTCGCATAGTTAAAAAAATTCTTTACAGAATATTCTTTTTTATTTAAAAACTCACGGACGGGATCGTCAGCCATAACAATATAAGTATCGGGTGTATTACGAACTTTAGCGTAAGGTATCATCTCTTCGATAGTCGGATTATAATTCGGGTCGGGATATACTCTGACCAGAGAATTTTGATCCGCTATCGAATTCGGATAACGCGGCTGTAGATTAATTGGTTTCCATTCGTTTGGTTTCCGCCACGTTTTTGGATTCTGTTCCAAATAATTGGTCTTAACTCCGGGTACAATATTCGCATAATCGGCATAATCTTCTTCAGCCCTAATACAGTCGTCATCGTTGTTGAGACCGAATTTAATTCGAGGCATAATAATAGTTCCGTGAATTTCTTCGTGATAGACATTATAGTTCTGTTGGTCAATAATGTCCTCCAAGTCTGGAGATATATATATCGGTTTTGTGTCTATCAGAGAGTTCTGGGCGTTCGGCGACAACAGAATCGGCGATTCGACGCCTCGTTTTCCACGATCTTCGTTATCGCATTCTTGTTCAGTTTCGATATATTTTGCTCTTATTTCTGAAATTGCTTAAGAGAGAGAAAAGTTATTTATTTTTATTTGAATTAGGGCTGAATTTTATTTTTTTTATACCAAATATTTTCAAAATAAATATTATTATTATTAGGCATTTATTTGAACCCATTTTGAATGTTTTAATAATCCAGATGTGATTTTTCTGGTTGAACTTTGGATGAATTTTTTCCTCTAAATTTTCTCAAGTTTTAGTGGGAAGTTTTCATATTTTTGTTGATTAAATAAAAAAGTTTTTGAACCTGAAAAGTATCAGTTTTTTAGAATTTTTAAAGCATAAAATTTTTTATTTATGGATTTTTTGTTATATTTAATTTTTTCATTAAAGTCTTTCATTATTTCTGTAATCAATAAATAATATAAGTATAAATAAACTCATAAAATGACATTTTTTTAGTTTTTTTGTAATCGCAATAAATTAAATTGTAGTCTTTAAATAAATTGACAAAAGCAAAGCAAGAGTTTATATCTCTAGAAAACTTAAAACTGTAACTTATTCTTAATGAAGATTTTATGTTTTCTTTACACTTGAGTTACCAATAATTATGGAGAAACCAATTAAAAGCTGTATTAATTTCGTTAGATTTTGGAAAAATTATAATTTTCAATGAATTACTTATCGCCTGTTTCTTCACCTGATGGTTAACCAGAATCTAGTGGTCGGTATTTTCGAGAGTTTCAACTTCAGCTGGTTAACCATCAGGCAAAGGAACAGGCGTTAAGTAATTTATTGAAACTTAAAATATATTTAGAAAAAAAATTTAATCATTTTTTAATAAATATTATTAAAAATATAAACTTTATTTATTAAACCGGAGCACAAGTTGTTGTGGTTTGATTACAATCAGGAAGAATAATAATCATCGGGTCGTCGATCATAACCACGTGAACGTCACTCATATCCGGAAAATTCTCGTTTGACATCAACTCTTCTTGAGCTGGATTACAATTATCTGCAACTTTTAAGGTGGGAACAAATTTCTGAGATTTACTATCATTTTGGATATTTTTTCTCATATTTCTCATAACTCGTTGACTTCTATAGAATTGATTCCTATATTTTCTCGAATTTACATAGTTTTGATACTCTAACGGATCGTAGGGTTCGTTCGGATTATACCCAACAGGAACTGAACTCAAAACCATCACTAGAATAGAAACAAACTTTCGAATTATAAGAAAATTTCAAAGATTTTTCTTAAGAGTTTTGACTTTACCTTCAATTAAAAAGATAAACAAAATTATCAAAAATTGTTGGCAAGTTATGAACATTTTTGTTATTAGTTTTGCATCTTTTGGACTCCATATGGGATAAAGATTTGAGACTAAAAGTTGAGACAGAATTCAACAATTTTTTATGGGATAAAAAATTTCTAAAATTCCACTTAATTTCATAACTGAAGTTTAAAAACTGTAACATACTCTAAATTCAGTTTAATTGTCATTTACTTTATTTTCGATATTAAAATTATCGGGGAAATAGTTTTCCTCTAAATTTTCTATAAAAACTTTAAGAATTATTAATTTTTTTTATTAAAATTTTTTATGTTTATAATCATAAATCAACTTATTTAATGACAGTTACAATAAGCCAAGGCTTGTATTATTAAAATCAAAATGAACTTTTTTATGGAAATAACAGCGATTGAAATTTTTTAATCAGAAAAAACCAGTCCTCGCTGGATATGGTCTGCGTTCAGTGCTTGTTAACCAACAAGAAAATTTTTCAATTTTTTTCAACGTTTTGAGTAATAATTGATTTGGTTTTTTTCTTTCTTAAAACATATTATTCACAAAATGTCAAAACTTCTCAAAACTTTAATTGTTTTTTATTTTCTAATATAATAATGAATCTTATTACAAGTTTCCTTTTGTTCTAACAAAAAATTGATCGTAATTTGCGTAATATTTTTGATGTGTATATTCATTATTCGGTCCATAATTATTACCGCATTTGGGGCCGTATTGATCTTAAACAAAGCCAGCGTTTCATTGATTTTGAGGTACAGATAAGATTTATTTGTTTCATAAGAACCTGGATATAGAAATCCCTGATTCTGCCGTAAAAATTTTGATTCGACGGCCCATAAGTTTCCTGGATTTGCTTCGGTTCCTGGTATGGGTTCTCGTAGTTCCCCTGATTGGGGTCTGCATAAGAATTTTGAATTCTTGAACTATTTAAACCCATATTCCCAGAATTCTGAAAATTTTCGCTTCTCTTCTATTATAATCTTCATGTTTACGCTCGAGTTCGGCTTTAGCCGGTTTCATATCCCAAAAAGGTCTCTTCTTGTAAGGGTCGTCAACAACCCCTAGCCATAACATCCGAAAATTTCTTACTTGAAAAGGCCTTCTCTCGTTAGCTTCAAAGTCTAGATTAAAAAATATCAAAAATTTTTTCCATAATTTTAAGAAATCTAAACTACGGTTCAAAGCCTTCTTCAAACACGAAAATATTTGGAAGAAAAAAATTTTGAACAAATTTTTTTAGAGTTTGAGATTTTATTTATCGGAATTTTCAAGAAGAAAAAATTATTCAATAATAAAACAATTTCATGAAAAGAAAACTTTTATTTAAGAATTTTTAGGACTTGAATATTACAGAGAAATAAACTGTTATTTAATTACAAAAAAATAATTTTTAGATCAAAAATTATAGTAATCATCATCAATTCTATCATCAAAATACATGACACCACTTCTCGGACTGATTCCCGGATTGATCGGAAGCTGTAATCCTAAACCCCCGGCTTCTTCTTTGGCCTTTTCTAAGCGTTCATTCGCTAAATCGGCTTCAATTTGAGCTTTTTTGAGGGCTTCAGCCTTTCTAATATCTTCGGGATCTTTTAGGGTAGGTGTGGGATAAGGCCTTTTTGATAGAACATCGAATACAGGTTGAGATTGAGCTTCAAAATCAAAAAATGTATCGAAATCTGATTTCGAACCAAAAGCCGATCTCATTGGGAATCGTTTTTTCGGCGCCAGAAAATTCGGAACCCAAACAGCCCTAGCGTTTAAATAAGTTGTTTGTTCGGGTTCTGCCGATTTCTTAGCCTTTTTGCCGCCATCTTTTGACGCGTAATTCATGATTCTATGCCTTCGTGGAAACCACGGCCTCTTATGGTGTCGGAAATGTCTTCCAACACGTCTTTCTGGTAAGAAAAACAAATCATTTCCAAAACTATCCAAGTCTTCGTGAAGAACATCTCTCATGAAATTGTCCTCGAAATCAGAATAAGAGCTACTTCTGTGAAAGGTTTCGAAATAACCGTTTACTTAAAAATAAGAATTAGGAAATATTCTGTGAATACTACGTATATTAGTTGAGAATTTTTTAAATAGTTGTTAAGTTTTACCTTCAATTACAACCAATAATAAGACTATCGAATGGAAAAAAATTTTGTTGAATTTGTTAAACATTTTAATGATTTATTTATCACGTATTATGAAAAATGGCTTCAATAATACCTACTTTTCTGCCATATTTCAGTGATTGTAGTGGCGTAGCCTATGATTAGTTTTTTATGAGTGAAAAGTTAGTGAAATATAACTTTTTCTATTTGAGAAAAAATTCAGATTCCGTCACTTTTTTTTAAACATAAGGTTATTAATATTGAATATCAAATTTTTTTTATGAGTGATATGCAAATACCTAAAAACCTAAAAATCCCTGACTTTTAATTAGAAAAGAATTACTTCATTTATATTTAAATCTATCCATAGTTTGGAAAACATAACGTAATCGAAGAACTTTTATTTTTTCTTCATATTTGACATGAATTTTTCAAACAATTTCAAAACAACTGGAATGTGTTAAATATCGAAAATTTTTTATCTTATTCTCCATAATAATGATGAGTTATACGATAATCATTAGCCCCGTAGTCAAACTCATGATTTCCTAGGATTCGATCCTCTGCCTCTCCCTCTATTGAATAATAATCATTTTTCACATTGATTCGAGGTCTCAATTTTTGCGTCACAGGTCCAGAATATCTTGTTTCTAGTTCAACAATGTCTTCGATATGTAAATAATCGATATCTTCGATTTCGAAATTTTTCAGTCGCTTAACTGTACGGCTGCGTTGGTTGAAAACAGGGTTATGTTGATTAAGCACAGGGCTGCGTTGTTTGAACGGTAGTTTAAAGAGTTTATTAAATGGTTGATTAAACGGCTGATTAAACGGTCTTTTAGATGAGGACCCGTAAGAGTCGGCCCAAAAATCAAAGTCATTCGCTTTTTCTTCTAATTGACCATTTTTTTGTTTACTCATATAATCATTCTTTTTGTGGAATGTTTGGTAATAACCGTTTGCTAAACAGTTGATTGTGGAAAATTTTTTATTAGAAGCAACAAAAAACTGAAATTAAAAATTTTGAAAAATTTATTTACATTCAAAAATAATTAGTGTTATAATAATCAATTGAAATGATATTGCAATAGATTTCTGCGACATTTTGCAAATAAAATTTTTTTGTCAACAAAGAACCTGAATTTTAATAACAAATCAGATATATTTTTGTAGCCATATTGAGCCTATTGAGCTAACTCTAAATTTATTCCCCTAAACATACAGTATTTATATGAAATAGAGAGTGAAAAATTGTTCATTTTTCAGGCCCAGACCCAACCCGACCCATTGAATCTTAAGCCCAAACTCAACCCAAACCCATGAATGTTTAGATTTAAACCCAATATGATCCAAACACAAAAAATCAGTCATTGATTTATTCTAACTTAAATATTAGTTTATTTTTCATTATAGATCAATGAAACAAATAAATATACATTATTAAAGAGAACAATGTTTATTTTCTAAAGGATTATACATCTAAAGTTCAACAAAAT
>JAQIWZ010001899.1:0-10405 GCA_034697245.1 Malaconothrus monodactylus
CATTAAACTATATTAAAAAATGAAATTCTATAATAAATTCAATAGATTTAGAACTTATTCCTGAGAATATTCTTATAGTTCACATCTCTTTAATTTTAATGATTAATTGCATAAATATTTTTGTAAACTTTTTCCATAACATTGCAAAGAGTCGATCAAAATATTATAAAACGCAATAAATATTATGATAACGTTATATATGAATGAAGTCAAGAACCGTTTGACTTAAATAACGAAAATATTGATAAACAATAAATAACATAAAAGTTGAATCTTTCAAATGTTAAACTTTACTAAAAATAAACTTTTATTTATATGAAAATGTTTTCAATAATTATTTGTTGATTGAGTTATGTCGAAAATAAATTCTGATAATAATAACAACAATAACAATGATTTGATTTTAGGTGAAAATCAAGAAAATAGTGAACAAAACAATAATCGTTTGAATTATTTGTCATTTGTTTCAACTGAATGTTCGGTTCCGACAGAACTTTTCAATACTTTAAGTCCAATATCTTTATCACAAATCACTTCACAGTCGACACCATTTATTGCATTAAATCATTTGAGACGCGAACCAATGGGTGAAGAATTAAATGACAATCAAATGAACACTTTTTCGATTGAAACTCAAGAAGAATTTGAAAAACTGATTCAACCCATTATTGCGACGCAGACTTCGACTCAACTCACAAATAGAGCCAATGATAGGCCGCCACTCATCGGACAGTCACATAATAATTGGCCGACAATTGGCTCAAGAGTTGCACCAATGGCTCAAATGAGTGCTGAAGAAGTGAATGATGACGAAGACATCGACGCTTTGGCTGCAAAAGTGGAACAATTACTCGGAAGGACTAAAAGAGATTTTGTTGACGAAGACTTTGATGTCGAAAGTTTAGGACTAATACGTGTTATTCATAGCAATGATAGCAATGATAGCAATAATGGCACTAATATTACAACAAATGATGTCATAATTGGAGGTCAAAGGAGTGAACCCGACGGCAAAGGAGAACCATTACTAACAACACAACAAAACGCACAAATTTCTACTAACGTTAAGAAATTAGTTCATTATTCTTCCTCTGAATCAGAAGATAATGAATTAGAGACTGACGTGAAACCAAATATCAATCCTTTGTCTTCCACTACAACACAAAATATTCCGAAAAAGAGTTCAAATCTTAGTGATACTGGAGTTCGATATCGAAGTTATTCTGCGAGCGGTGGCAGAAGTGGTTTAACGCAGAAGGGATTACAAACTGGTTTTTGCATTTCTTCATTTTTACGCGAAAAAGTGCAGCGAAAACAGACTTTACATAAAGAGAGTTCACGAACTGGTACTCAAACTCTGCGGTCATTTCTGGCCGAACAGGCGGTTCAGCGCAAACAGACTTCAAATAAAGAGAATTCACAAACGGGTACTCAAACTCTGAGATCATTTCTTAACGAACAGGCGCTGCAGAGAAAACAGACTTTACATAAAGAGAGTTCTCAAAAGGGAACTCAAACTTTGCGATCATTCCTCACCGAACAGGCGTTGCAGCAGAAAAACCAAGACTTGCGTTCTCAGAATGTCACGATTCCTAAAAGTATTAAAGTATTTAAAAGTAAAAAACCAGTCAAAATAAAACAGGTGTCGAAAGCTATTCAAACCTCGCAGTCATTACTCGATCTCGAATCAAATTCTCAAAACAGTAAAGTCGAACAAATTGACATTTTTGATAATGAACAAAAACAACCCATTTCTTGGTTTATTCCAATCAATTCCAGTCGAAAAAACAATAAATATATGAATTCAATTCCAGGAGTCAGACGAAAACAATATTCCAAAGACTATATTAAACAGACCTCAACTCCACTCACTCTTCAGGAGGCGTTTAATAGAAATTGTAATTATATGAGAACTCAGTCTGAATTTCGAATCCATTGTATTAATACAATCGCTGAATTGAGAAAACGCACGGCTGAACAGCGTCTTAAAGAACTGACTAAATCATATCTAATACAAAAACAAACCGATAAACTCATGAAAACAAACTATACTCAACCAGTGTTCAGAACAACCATAAGGAGGGTTTTTACTCATCAGGAAATGAGAGCTCAAACAGAGAAGATTTACGCAAATTTACCTGAAGTGAGAGCTCTTAGAGAAAAAAAGAAAAAAGAAGAGAAAGAAAGGAGTCAACGACTTATGGCTCAGATTTATAAATATAGATTAAAAGACAATGCTCTCAAAGGAAAGGTCTCGTGGAAAATAACACAAAGTTGTCTCAGTTATTGATTTTATTTTTTTGAAAAAAATGAATTCAATGTTTTACCTTTTTTTTAAACAGTATTTCAATGAGTCACTAAAAGTGTTTTAACTTTTATCTTAATTTAATTTATTTACAAATTTAATTACAATTGTTTTTAAGCAAACCCTAAAGTTTATCTAATTGTGAATATAAATGAATTGTTTGAAAAAGTTTTAGTCTTAAATATCTTTACGTTTTATTAGAGCTTTTCCGTCGCCTTTAAATGCTTCGAAACCAGTTTTTCTATTGATATTTGTTTGATCGCTAATAGGAATCGGTTTAGCAGTTCTGATGAACCGAAGAGTTCCGATTTGGTACTCATAGTCAGGAATGCCTCGTCTGTCCTTTCTTTGAACTATTTTTCCATTAGCGCTATCAGAAGGCGATAATTCTTTCAGTTTTCCGTCCAAACGATTGCCTTTTCCGGCAAAGGCTACAAAGGCGTCGCTATTGTCTGATTGGATGTCTTCACTCAAGACAGAACTGCTGTCGTCGCGATTCTCTTCATCTTCACTCATATTCCTATCTCTAATACGTTCTGGTTCTTGATATCCGACGGGAGCCGCGAATTCTACGTTCATATCGCACTCAATTATACTGACGGCAGGGCCCGGTTTGGTCTCTAAGACGCAAAGTTCATAGACTTTGTCGTTATAATTGATAGCAATCACGTCTCCAGTCGTGAGACACGCGAAGTTTCGCAATGCGTTCTCGAGAACTGCTTTCTGGTTATGAATATCAAGAAAGTCAGGCGATTGAGGTTGAAATTTAGAGAAAGTGGCGACTGGAAGGGTAGCGCTCTCCACTTGAATCATAGCTCCTTCTTCTAGAAGAAGGTTTCTCATCATCCAATACGGCAAATATACCTTTCCCTCGTCCGCAACGAACTCAAGAACTCCCGAATGAGTGAATCGATTGTGTCTATTATTAGTGAGTTTGAAAAGCATTGGGTAAACGATATTAAGTCTGGTGAGAGTGTCCAACGCCGAGGGAGGCATTATTATTTTACCACCTTTTTCGACATCGAGTCGTTCGTTCCCCGGAAGCATTGATACTGAATAACATCTGTATATCGTATTAAACGGTCGGAACTGTTCGTGAAATAAACCAAAACTAAACATCTTTTTAAATATTTATATATTTTTGTCTTTGATTTCAATTATTTTTCAATTTTATATTAAAAAATCAATTATTTTATAAATGATTGCAAACTTTGATTCATAAAAATTAGAAATGATTCAAATGCAAAGTCATTCATTAGTGACTCAATATATCATATGTTTTTGTTTTCATTTAATTCTTATATAAATCACGTCTTGACTTAGATTTAAATTAATAGCAATGATTGCCATATGTTTTGTACAACTCTTTTGACAAAAGGGGACAAAAGTTGTGACATAATTATTGTTTTGTTATAAATTAAGTAAAATATCGATTGAAATGTTTGGTTCAATCGAAAATAGGGGCAAATCTTATGAAAAGGAGCTTTAAATATGTTTTGTTTAAAATTCCAATAATTAATAACTTTATAAACGAATCGAAATGTCATTGAATGACATCATTATTGATAGCTTTGAAAAGTTTAGATTCAATAGAAATCAAAATACGAAATATTTTTGGCACAAAATTTGATTATTTGTATAAAAGACGCACTTTTTGAGTAAATATTGAATAATAAAAAAGTTTCGATTGATTTAAAGCTTTGCTTTGGATTTGATTCCAGTTGACTAAAAGATGGCTAAAAACGAGCCACAGTTTCTTTTTATTTTGTTCACCATTTATTTCATTATTTGCCAAATTATTCCAACTTTTGAAAGTAAGAACTCTTTTATTAACTTTACGTTAATTTCTATTAATTTAATTTTTATTTTAATCATTAATTAGTCATAAAATTATACCATTTTTTCATTTGTTTACAAATGTTTTATTCATATCTATTTGATTTATTATTACATAAAAACTGTTATTAAATAGTCTTAAGAATTGAATCAATTATTAAAGTGAAAGGAATTTTAATTTTGAAAATAATAGCTGAAGTAAAGCCCCACCCGTTTTACTTAAATTCATTTATATTTCAAATTAGACTCAAATATCAAAGTTTTAAACCAAACGGAAATCCAATTACTGTTTATCAGAATTAGTATTTGATTAGTATTTGATTACTATTTGATTACACGAAACGTTCAATCATTGCATTCAATGCTTTAATATTTGATACTTTTATTTAAAAAGAGTTTCTTTGATTGAGATAAGGATCACATCAATCAATGAGAACTCAATCGATTGCTTTATGTCTGACTTTTCTCTAAAAAACCTCTAAAGCTCTCCATAAGTGATCTCTTGAGAGGACTTTTATTTGAAACAATTGTCTTATTTTGAGCTCTATTTTCAATACTATTTTGACATTTGATCTGCAAATCATTCAAATGTGAGCCAATTATCTATAAAGCTATTGCTCTCAAAACTAAATTCAAATTTAAACAAATATTTAGTCCAATCGTTCGTATATTAAAACTTTGTATAAATAAAATTTTATTTTTGTTTATCTTTATTTTCATTCAATCCTTTCTAATTCTTGATAATTATATATAAAAAATATCAAAAGTGTTTGACATGAGATCAGTTTCCATGAGCTTAAGCTTGAGTTGAGTTGAGTTGCATTTTATTTGAGAAAAATTTTTACCTAAAGTAACATTATTTTATGTAACTTTTGGTTATTTTGAATCATTAAATCCATTAATTTCTTTCATTTCTCATTTGCCTCTTATTTCTAACTTGACGTTTGGTTTCAATTTATTTTTAAATCAGAGATTTTCCACATTGTTATCGAGACATAGACTATATTTTGTCAATTTTTTGGATCACTTTAAGCAGAAATTTAAGACAATTGCTTAATAAATGCAATTCTGACCAATTCTATTGATATTAATAAGAACTCAAAGAAAAACTGTTGCAATCTTTGGCCCAATTTGACAATATTTTATAAATTAAATAAAACAGATATAAAGATATTTAACAAAGCTTTTGAGTTTCTTATAAGAGTTCAGATTTAGGTTTGAGTTTATTAACCTCACAATAAAACTGAAAATCAATACTCGAACTGAATAGTTGAAAGTTATTTTGTGACGAGTAATAAATTGATTTTTACATTTAGAACTCATTATTCCTATAACTCTAAACTTCTAATAATTGGTTCAGAACATAATATAATGATCTCTTAATCGTTCATAAATGAATTCATGTTTGGAATTATAGTGAATTGCTTAATGTCAAATTTGATTGTTTCAATTCTATAATTTATTATGTTCTTAATGATTTATCAATATATAATACCCGCAGAACTTCATTACACGATTGTAATAACATTATTATTGTAACAATACATTGAAATGATATGTTTTTCATTCTAATTAATTATAAAAATTTTACTCTACTTTTAAAATATTAATTTTTCATCACATTCTTATCGCTTAAACAAAACAAACTTAAACCGAATAAAAAATAATTTAAAGACAGAACTAATCTTAAAGCTAAAGAATATGAAAATATAATGAGTGATTGAAATTAAGTTTGAAACTTTTTATTTGCAGTTAATTCAAATCAATTTCAATCTTCTCGTCAACTTTTTCCGTTAAGATCTTATAGAGACGTTCAGATATTTCGGTATCAAATTCCTAATGAAGTGCTCGTTGCCTCGTGGCGTTTTAATGCTTCTATAAATGATGCGTCTTTCATGAAAAGTTATCCACAAACTCATTCAATAACATTGAGATCATGCGAACCGCTTGACATAACTTTTCATCTTCGGTGGGGAAGTATCCCAACCGTTAACATTAATAACGCGTCATTTCCAGAGAACTTCGTTTTTGAAGACAGTCAGCAATATATAATAGATTTGAAAAGCGATTCAAGACTAGTCTCATTCAATTTGACAAATCCATTACCCGGTGATTGGTTTGGTTTGTCGTATTTGAATAAAGTTGACGATCGAATATCACAAAAAGGTTTGAAAGCTGAATGTCAACACAAACTTACATCAAGTTTATCATTGGCTAAAGTCAATACATTGTTCCCAAACGATGATGTAATAGTCATAACGCCAACGCCATTAGTACAAAATATAACGCGTTCAACTTTTTACAAATTTTACGCAAATACCAACAGTTTAAGTGCCAAACTAGTAGTCAAACAATGCGCACAATTACCAGAAGTTCCACAAAAGAGCCGAACTTTCTGTCCTATTGTTGTTTACTTGCGAGCGATGGCTCTCCCGAGTCCTGATATCAATGACCAATCATTTAATTGCAGTAAATTAGGCGATGAATGCATGTCAGATGTATTTCGAGTCGCTTCTGATTCATGGAATTATATCCAAATCGAACCGTTTGGAGTCGAATTCAATGAAGTGGTCGAAGCGATTGAATTCATACTGCAGCTAATTATCGATCAAAATGACAACTGTATAGAAACTCGTATCGCAACAAATAGTGAAGCGATGAGTTCTAAATTGACTACACGTCAAACACAACAATCATCATTATATATGACATCATTGTCTTTGCCCTATTCTAGTCAATCAAATTCTAATTCCATAGAAACAAGACTGGAAACGATCGGAACCTTTTGTCCAAACTATATAAAGCTTACGCGTTATGAAACAATCAGCTCTTTTGAATTCAAGTACAGTCACGTCGACGCAACCGGTTTTAAAGAAAATCAAAACATTTCTATCTTTTTTGATATTCCAAACGATCGCATTTCAGTTTTAGAATTCGGAATTATTCCTCAGGCAGATATAGGCGGCACTCTTTCCATAGATTTCGCAATATCTCCGTTTACAAACACAAGTCAACAAAATTTTTCAATTAGTTTATGTCTAGAATACGGTCGAATAGGTTTTACACCAAATTGTTTTGCAGGAGTTAAAGTTAATACTAGTTCTACAGAATTCATTGACGGAACTTCTCTCAAATCTATTTATGTTCCATATCCACGACCTGGTAATTGGTTTATTAGTCTAAAAGTTGAGTGTTATCTCTACGAATTGGAAGCTAATGAAGAAGAAAACATTACAATGCCCTGTGATCTCAATAAAACTTCTGTTTTATTGGATATAACTTCTGCTTCGTGTCTGCACTCAAAATGTAATAATCGGGGAAAATGTTTACAATACTTGAACGGAGGAATTCTATTCAGTTCGTGTTCGTGTAGAGCAGGTCTGTTCACTACATAATTGATTGTTTAATAATTTATAATATAATAAAAATAATGTGCTCTCTATAGGATGGAAGGGATGGATTTGTAACGATGGCTCACAAGCTATACCTGAAGATCAATTATTGCTCAACTTTTTATTACTCACCTTAAGTAATATAATGTTTATTCCGTCTGTGATATTATCTACTTATAGAAAGCATTTCACTGAAGCTTTGGTTTATTTAACAACTATGACCTCATCAACAGTGAGCTCAAAATATCGATTTTGTTATCTATTATTCATTTATTTATAAATATAATTCAAATTTTCAGTTATACCACGCGTGCGATTCTGATTACATGCAATCGTATTGTGTAATGAATGTCAATGTTTTACAATTCGGTGATTTCTATTCAGCGATATTAGCGTTTTGGGTGACTTTAATCTCTTTGGCCCATATGCCCGACGCGTGTCGAACATTCTTCCATTTGTTTGGCGGAATTTTGATTGCATTTGCAGTAGAACTCGACAGAACAAGTTTGTGGGCATTTGCGGGGCCCGCAAGTGTTGGCGCTATTATTCTCATATTTTCGTGGGTAGGAATCAATTCTGTGATTAGTTTATATGAAATAAGTTCTATTAATTTTGATCAATTGAATGACTACAGATTTGTCGCTGTTGTAATAAGTCGTGCTATCCTTCTGGTCGACTTTGGATTTTCAGTATTTTGCCCGGAATTGCATTAACTGCTGGAGGACTAGTCGTCTACGCTTTTTTCGAAACTCAAGAAAATTATGCCATTACTCACAGGTTTGAATGTAATTTTTACAAATAATGTCCCAAAACTCATATTTAATATTAATTCGATAGCTGTTGGCACGCAATTATGGCTTTAGCGCTACTATTTCTGGTGCCATCAATGAAGACTAGCGAAGAAGACGAAGACAGTGGCAAAGGTACTGACACTGAGACATATTATGAGCTTATTGGTGAAGAGGGCTCTCATTTAGCTCGAGTTCCGCCCCGTTAATAGTCATTTTTACTGTCATTCGAATTATATCAGCACTAAAATTATGATAATTTATTCAATTATCGATTATTAGATATCAGTATTTCTTAAATTTTATATCATTTCACAGTCTTATTTATATTTCAAGTATTTAAATGATCTCTTTGTAGATAATTAATTGAATAAAAGTTGTTTTGATGTGATAATTGATTTGCGTTTCTTTCTTTCTTTCTGTAGTGACAAAACATATGCAAAACGCTAAGTTAGCACATGTTGAATGGAGACCGAGTCACACGAGCTTTAAGTTCTTGAATGATGACATTGATATGTTGTAATGCTGTGGAATGTCCCTTAAGTTCACAATTAGTCATATTTTGCCGAATTTTTTTTTCATTCAACTTTTAATTATGAGAATTTATTTATCAAATAATGAGATTTCGGGACCTCAACTCATACCTGGGATTAACGCAATTGATCTGAGATTCAAACTAAAG
This sequence comes from Malaconothrus monodactylus, assembly GCA_034697245.1. NCBI lineage: Eukaryota > Metazoa > Arthropoda > Arachnida > Sarcoptiformes > Malaconothridae > Malaconothrus > Malaconothrus monodactylus. The sequence continues at coordinate 9,004 of JAQIWZ010001899.1, forward strand.
AACAAATATATAAAACAAAATTTATGTTTGTGTTTCAATTGTAGCCAAATTTACGCATTGCTGTTGATATTTAACAAAACATTTAAAATAGTTTATGAATTTCGTTAAAACGTATAAAATTGTTAAATAAATAAACATTATATATAATATATATAATTAATATATAACTATTAGTCAGTCTTTGAGTGTCTAAACGATAAAACCTGTTATTGTCTCATAATTAAATTAGTTGTAAGTAAAGAGTGAAAGCTCTTCAGTGATAGCTTTTATTGATTACTTAAATTATCGCAAAAGAACTGTACGACTGACTGATATTTAAAGTTAAAAAATTATGGTTAAAGCAATTGTTTTATATTCAAATTTATTGTTAGAGTTTTGACAAATTATATGATTTTAATGGTCTTATGATTAAAAACAATTATATCAATTAATTAATTATTTTCATTTATCATTTCTTCCTTGAGATATTCTTTGCATAAATGCTTGGCCTTTATTTTTACGGAACTTCTCAAAAGGATCGTTCTCTGAATTTTTAATTCCAACGCCTCTGTATTGGTCCTCACGATCTCTCACTTCTCCACCTCTTATCGGATCTTTCAATACAATTATTTATGAGTCAAAGACGTAAATAATTAGAATATTCCATATTTAAAACCTTGTATTCCTTGTTCACTGGCCCCCAAACCACTAGATCCCGACCAACCCATCTTTTTGAGCATCTGATGGCCTTTATTTGATTCATCAAGTCTTGAAGTGTTTTCTGATTTTCCATAAGATCTGAACAAATCATTTTTGAAAATTTAAATTAGAGATAAATTAAGAAAAATTTTCACTAAAACACAACTTATAATAAGAATTAATTTTCAATTTTACGAATCTTTAGTTACAATCGAACTTAAGTTCATTAAAATGAATGTATAGAATAATAGCTCTATTTTGAATAAAGTGAAAATGACTTAAATCGAAAACTTACGTAAAAGAATGCGGTGGTGTTGGACTTCTACTTCTAGACCTGTACGATCTGATTGGACTTCTACTACGAGATCGGGATTTTGAATGTGAACGCGAACGCCTTCTCCTAGAACTCGAAGGAGAACGGCTTCTACTCTTTCGACTTTTATTTTTTCTGGGACTAAAAAATTTTCAAATGTTAATTATATAAAACTTCTCTCATATAAAATATTGCGTCGAATTATATTTTATTTTCAACATTGAATTAAAGTAATCGAAAGATTGAATAAAAATTATCGAAAAAAACTGACATTAAGTCAATTGAAAGTGACTACAATCTAAAGCTTAGTTACCTTTTTTCTTCTCTATATTCTCGATAACGTCTTTTTGGTGATGGACTGCGATGTCTTGAATGAGAACTTGGCAGCGATTGTTCTGAGCTTTGACTATG
>JAQIWZ010001900.1:0-10400 GCA_034697245.1 Malaconothrus monodactylus
ATTTTATAAGTATTCCATTAATTAATTGATTATTAAATTATTAGAAAAAAAGAACACTTCAAATACTTATTAAATCACTTTAAATATTAATATTAAATATAAATATCACTCAAACTTATCGACGGAACCAATGATTAATCATTTAATTCGAATTCATCTGTAATTAAAACAAATTATTTAAATATAAGTTTGAAGAAAGATTCAAAATTTTGATTTGTTTCAGACAATAGTTTTCAATACAAATGACATAAACGATGAATAATTTATAAAATAATGTAAACATAAATGCTTTTGAGTGAATGAGAAACTGAATATTTTTTTGAACTACTGACTAATGTTTGTAATGAAAATTAATAATAAAAGTAAAGCCCATAAGAGTGGGTGTGACTCATATTCACTGCATTTCGTTTACCGCAAACTTATGCAAAACTTATGAATCATTTGTAGAAATATATAATGTCTTAAAATTAGTTACGATTTAAATATTTGTTTAAATAAATGATATTAATTTATAAAATGTGATTAAATAATAGGTAAATGTATATGAATTTAGGTGAAAATGATAGCAAAAAATGATTAATCAATGAATAACTATAAGAAATAGTTAAGAGTTGTACACATAATACAACATGTCTGCCGGTAGGGGTGAACAAACCCAACCTATACTCAATATAACTCTATGTCTATATAGCCATAGCCTCTATAGCTATATAGCTATAGCCTCTCTCCCCATAGCTATAGCTGACATTCACTAACAAAACGATATCACTTTCACTCAATGCTATAGTTCTCATCAAATCTTTTTATTAGCGCTAAACAAACTATATTTGCAAATAATAATTAGTTTAAACTAAAACTATTGATAGCAAACATCAAAAATAGTAATGCATTAATAGAAATAATGTTAAAAGACTTTACCTCTAAATGTTGTCACCATTACTACAGGTCTTATTGTTATTTAAGTCATAGTCAATGATAGTTCACATACGATACAAGTGTAAGTTTGAGCGAAAAGCTATACAATAGTTATAGAAACTCAGCTCTGCTCTGCTCTGCACTTGGCATTCAAAAAGCTTTACTTCGCGAGAGTATGCGCTCATTCGTTGGTTAAACTTGTTTTGTTGGTTCAGTCCATTATAGCCGTTAAAAGATTTGCTTTGAATTACAGAACTTTAATATAACTGAACGACAATTTTGAAAAAAAAACTCTTACCTGTTATGTGAGAAATCCGGTGATTCCTTAGCTATGATTCAATGCTTTTATATATCCCACTATTTCCGTTCGACTCTCTTTTTTAAACTTTTTATAACTTTTTCAAAACAAATTATTACTCAATTGAAACTTTAGATTTTGTCATTAGTTAAGACTCTCAACTATTTTTGATGAAATTTTTTATTTTATTCAAGGAATTAATTGTAACCTGACTTATGTTCGTATTCAATAATTTTTGAAGTGAAATCAAATAATAAGTAATTAATTAGAACTGAATTCATAGTTGGAAAATAGATCAAATTCTTAACCTTCTCATTGAAATCAATTAATTTTGTTTAATTAGTTTAGTCGAGCGTTGGAGGATATCAATGATAGCCTATCACTAAATATTGAAGTTATCAAAGCATTCAATTAATTGTGTCTCTTTTGCTATCAATTGCTTATCTATTTGTAAAGTAATATTTACTTTGACACTATGATAATAGAATTATAATTAACTTGATTAATTCACTCAATTCTGAAATATTCTGGTGTATATCACAAAAGAAATACGTGGTTCAAAACATAATAAATTCTACAATATTACAAACTTCTATTCAAAAAAGGCATTCAATATGTATAATAAAATATTTATTACTTTTAATCAAAGCGCTATTTGGTATAACACCGAAAAAGTGAGAAGTATTTGCTAAGTCTCTAACGTCTAAAGTCTAAAGTAAGAAAATGTTTGTTTATCAAGATTTGCGTGACATTCATCTATAGCAGCAAAATATGTATTTCTTATCTCTAAAAAACTTATTAAAGAAATATTTATTTAAAGTTGTAGTAAAATTCAAATAAAGAGAAAAAATCTAAACATTAGGGTTTGAATTGTAGGCAATACAGAATCCAAACCATTGCTTTGTATTAATAGTAATCGAATAATCGAAATAACATAAAAATATACAATAAAAAAACATCAACTCTTTGGTTGTTATCCTCAATTCAAGTATTTTGTTTGTGAACTTTGATTCTTAACTTACTCACAATCAGTTAGAAATATGAGAACAATATTTTTGAATCGTGATAAATATTTGCAAATATAAGTACTTTATATGTACTTTATTTTATAAATATAGCAAAATATGCAATGGAATGATTATATGCTATTTTGTAGAAGCAAAGTATTATTCCTCACATTATAATAATGTGAACAAAGCAACAGAGAAGAGATACTTTTGAGATACTTTTATTATTAATATTATGCTCTGCTTGTTATATGTGTACAAATTGTATAACAGATAAAGTATACCATAATGTATACCATTAATCATAAATACTTTGCAACTTCACTATTATCTAACATTTATTACATAATATTGTAATAAAAAATTGTTATGCTCTGTATTTTTTATTGATTTTCAACTATTGGATTTCATCGTTATGTTGATTGAGAACAATCTTGAGAACAATCCGCAGCACCAGTTTATACAACTATCAGGTCAAGTGCAATATACGATATCGAGCCAATCAAAATCTATAAGAAAATTGATGGGAAATAAGTCTCAAATTTAAAAGAAAAACTCGAAATCTCATCCGTATAAACACAATATATGATTGAAGACTTAAAAATTTGAAATAAATTCTTTAAGCGTGAAATAAACTTTAGATATCAGTAAAGACTCGATCAAATATTGCTCTTTTTATCAACAAAAAAAGTATTATTGAGACTCATTAATTGAACGCTTAAATGAAACAAAATTATAAGTCTTTAAATTACAGTCTTCTGAAGTGGACTGAAGTCATTCCTAATAATGTTCTGAAAGTTCCTCAAATTATATTTTTTGCAAATTTTTTTTTCGTGAACTTTCAAGTTTTTTATCTTGTGAAATATTTATTTTTAAGCGCATAAATATATTTTTATACCAATAAAAAAAATTTCTACTCAAACATTGGAATCGAAATTCCATAAACTACAAAAAAAATTATAGATTACTGATAAAGTTGGAAACAATCAAAATGTTCGTAAGATCGACCGCAGTTGAGGTTGTACGAAACACAATCTAAAACTAGGTTTTTAGCAAATAGTTCATACTAAACATCTGCCATCAAACCTCAAATTTTTCATAAACATCAGCAAATTTAATAAAAAATAATCAATAATAAATATATTTCATTCTATTTTTCAAAACTTTTTAATACTTAAAAAACTAAATTTTCTTTGACAATAGATCTATAATGTTTTAATATTATATATAAAAATAAAATAAGGTTATTGGCGAGTCGATAGTAAGTTGTGATTTTAAAAATCTTTTTGAAGCATAAACGAATTACGGTAAAAATCTTTACAAAAAGTTACGGTAAAATAATTCGCATCAATGACTAAATTAGTTTCTGTAACTTTTGAAGTTTCTTTTAGTAAAGGAGTAAGTTTTAAAAATAACTTTCGTCAGCAATGTCACGGTTAAAACCAGGGTTGCACTAGGGGGGGTTCCACTTGTGGTTGTTACTTTGATATTTTTCGGGGGGCTACACCCCACCTACACCCCTAGTTGATAAACTCTGCTAATAGCAAGAGACACATTTCAAGACCTAATACATAACTAAATAATTAATCAATTCATTAATTTGAAAGAGAAACCAAATGATGACTTTATTATAATCCTGAAACAAGTATCCGATGGATTAGAAGAAACAGGAATGAACTGATTAATAGAACTGGACATAACAAGATTGAACTCAAATATTTCAGTTAATATAATAAGTCTGAGAATAAGATTTACTTCTTATCGTGTTTTCATCAACATTCACAATCGATTTATAGCATATATTGGATGTGTGCTCGAAATGTTGACAATGTTTACTGATATTGGGATTAACAGTAGTTTCAACACAATTTTCGCATTAAAAAAATCTACCAATAATTCGAAAAAAGGATATGAAGAAAAAGTTTTGTGTTCAATAATAATTAAAATATAAAATAAACAATGAATAAAAACACAGAAAAAAGAGATACTTTAAAATTTTTATCGTAAATGAAATTTTTCCCAAAAAATATGATTTATATTTATTTTCAAAGTCTATTTTAATGTACCGTCTCTTTTATCAGATCGAATAATGTTGAGTCAAAAGAGTCGAGTTAATACTAGTTTTAAAACTTTAATTAGAAAACGTGATCAAACGCAATAATTTATGTTCATTATAAATATATGTTATAGTTTAATGCGATTTATCAGAGAATAAATTCTTTGAATAAAACTGAGTCATCAAGTTTTGCTTATCTAATCTAATTATTTACTTTATATCGACTTAAGTTTTACTAAAAAAAGTTTTTTTTTGTTTTTTTTCATTTTACTGGAAAAGAGATTGAATAAAATCTAGAATTCGACGATTAAATCTTTTAGTTTGAATTTTCGATCGATCTTATCATCTAATGAGCAAAATTTTGAGAAAATAAACTTCATTAAACTCAACAAATAAAAACTTTAATATTTGTAAGTTTTATGAGTCAAAGGAAATCATTTCATTTCCATCCTTTAGCTCATTAACAACTACAGGAGAACAGGAGAGAGAGTTTCTAAACTTATATAAACTGAAGTCTATTCTTCTATAGTCTTAGCTTAAAAAGTGTGAATCTTTCAGACTTTTGAGATCTTATTCTCAAACTAAGTTAGTCTATCATAACTCAATTTATTTCATTTCATTAGTCTATAGATTCGTGCATATGTTTTATGTCTAATTAATTCAAAGATAAAATTTGATCTGAACTATGGTTTAATTAAAATATGTACAAATTAATGCAAAAATTAATTATCTTAACTGATTATAATAGATATAACGCAAACTGCATTTAAAATGAGTTACGTTATGTTCAACATATTCAACATTTATAAACCTTTATTATCGATAAATGTAATGGTTCAATAACCTAATATCGTGTACCGATTGTAACCGATATATACACACAGAGTATTACAACACACTCAACAATTCAATCAAATTTTGATTTAGTATACAGTCAAGGGCTAAGAACTTTTTGTGAACTCATTTAAAAGTAATTCAAGTTCACAAACTAAGAAAGAAGAGAAAAATGAGTGCTTCCTTTAATATTTAAATCTACAGTTACTGTAAAATTAAGATACAAAGTCTCAAGTAATGAAAATCATTTGATGAATTCGTATGAGAATCATATAAACCAACTTTGTATAAAGAATGTAATCTAATAAAAGCAGATTAATATTCAAGATTCAGAATAAAAAAAATTTCGATTTCAAATTAAATAAGATTTGCTTTTTAGATAAGATGTTGTAATAATGCTATAATTATTAATCAAATGCTATTTCCGTATTAATTAAGTCTCTTTGATATAACCAAAAGAATAACTTTTCAAAAACTCTTAAACAAACTCTATATAACGCTCTTTATAACAATAATAATAAATTGATGATTGGGCACAATTTTCGAGTTCAGTTTTATTAAAAATATTAAGATAGTGTTGTCGAACAGATGTTATGTAACAGAACGATAGTGAGGCTAAACCACGAAGTGTTTGGCTCTATTAAAATTAAAAGCATGCAAATTAATTATTCAGTCAATCATTTAGTTTTCGTAAGACTTTGAAGTTATATTTAACTTTAATGAGTGGCAACTTCTAGATTAGCTCACAGTAGAAACGCTCATACGCAATAAAATTGATAAATTTGGAACATCAAAGAAAATATTTTCATTACTATTTTTATTGAAATTGCATATAAGATGCATATCTTTTACAATTAAATGAAAGTTTGCACACTTTGAATTGTACAGCAATACAAGTCTGAATTAAACTTAAACTTATTTTTGCATATTTATTGTTAGTTTATTAAAATAAATTTTAAATTGGTTATAGATTTATGCAATTATTTATTGGTTGATATGATATGAAAAAACCTTAAAATTGGGCTAAACTCGTAAGTTTACAGTATATATAGCCCTGAAGTTTCACATGAGATATGATTAATTTTCATATAAATAAAAGATTACATTTTCCTTTAGTTTTGATGCAAATATACGAAAATATTAGTGCATTAACAAAACAAACAGTAAATTTGGTGTGTTTGGTGAGCGTATAGACGCCTATAGAAGCAACATATCAGTCAATAGCCATAAGAGTGTTGAATAGCACCTATGCATAAGTGACAAGTTTTGTTCATCATTGAAAATAATGAACTCTGTTCTATGTTTTAGTAGTGGAAAAGCACAATATTCCAAATTTATCTAATTTGTAATAGTGTCACAAGTGATTTAGACATTGAAATAGTTTTAATTTTAATAAATTACTTTATTTTTTTGTTTCTAAACTAAACCATATATTCGTATTAAATTTGAATCATTTTTAGTGCAATTTTAAATTAAATTCATTCTAATGTCAATGTCATGATATTTTAGTGCATAAAAGAAATTAGAAAATTATATAATGGAAGCTTCTGTTTTGATCGATTCTTCAGTGAAAAGAAGTTCAGCCTTTACAGAAAGAAGTTATCAAAGACAATGTTCGGGATCATTCCTGCACGACAGTTATACGAGTAGCATAGATTTTCCAGCATACATACCATGGCAGACACTATCTTCGGACTTGTCCGATAGATTAAGGTATTTATCAACTTTTAGGCCTGTATGCACAGAGAGTTTTAGATCTGGTTTAAGTCTAAAACCAGGTTTAAAACCTCAAAATGGTTTTAAAATCAAAAAATTTAAACCGAGTTTAGACTTAAACCAGGTCTAAAACTCACTGCGTACGGGCCTTAAAGAGTTTATTTATAATTAATTGAAGCACTAATTCTTAATAATTTTTTAATTTTTAAAGGCAAGGGTCGGTTCGTATAAATCGAAGGTAACTTTAACTACAAGAAACACAATCACAATATTTACTGATTTAAATTTTAATCTTGAAAGCAATTGTGTCGAGTGGGCAACTATTAAAGAGGAGAACGAACGTTCACCTCTTTTGGAACAGCTCGCGAGGAAATTCGCCGGCTCTGAAACTGGTGCTGGAAGCTCTTCAAGTAGTGCATCTGATATAAGTAAACAGGGAGTTACTGATGCCGTCATAGGAGGTAAAGAATTGATTTATACTTTTGTTTAAATTAAAATAAAAAGGATTATTTTTTTATTGAAAAACTGAATACGAAATTGCAAAAACATTTCTGATTTGTGATATGCAAGTAAGCGATTCATTGATGAAAAGTTGATATTTGAATGCAAATTATATTTAATTGAGACATAGCTTCACATAATATTTTTAAAAAAGTTGATATTTGAATGCAAATTATATTTGAGACATAGCTTCACATTATATTGTTTTATATTGAATGATAAATTTGATTAAGTGTGTGCACAAAATCTATTTTTATGTCCAAAAATAGCATTCTTTGTGTATTTATCTGCAACGACCGATTTCCTTATCAATCATAGCAACATTACTCGAAACATCTTCTGAATCACTAGAACTCGAATCATCGTCACTATCGTTACTATCACTGGAATTTTCATCATTACTTGAAGGAAAGTCATCCGAAGAATCGCTTTCGCTCTTTTCTTTCTCTGAGCAATCGGTGTATATCGAAGATGTGTCGGAAGTATCAGAACTATTTTCACTACTCGTTTCATGAATAAGACTTTGACTGTCATCTGAATCTGTCCCCAAATCACAGTTAGATTCGAAGTTTATGTCTCTCTTTAAAAATGATTCATTATTTTGAGAATCAATAGTGCATTTATTTTCCTCTAATGCAAGATATGCTGCCCTTTCTAATAGATCTAAATCAAGATTGACATCATTTTTATTGATTTGAATCACTTCGAGAGCTTTGGCTAATGAGTCAAAAGTATTGGCTTTGATGTATTGCAACCAAACACAATAATCAGTTATATAAAGATCGTTAAGTATATAACGTCCGTCTCCGCTCTCATTTAATAATTTATGAATATCTAAAACACATTTCAAAATATAGTTGGGTCCAAGTCTTATGATTCGTATGATATCTTGGAGTACTTTGAATGACAACTGCCAGTTTCTATATAGCGGATAACAAAGAGATCTTCTCATAAATGAAATCACAACTTGATTGAGTGAACCGTACGTTTCAAACCACGATAAAGTGGCACTAAGTTTACATATATTCCAAGCAGACTCTACGTTATGTTCGCACTCATTGATTCTCATATCATAAGCGTAAGCAAATAAAATATCTATCATTCCTAATAAGAGAGTCTTTTTCATAGCTTTATCTAAAATATACTCTTTTTTTGGCAAATTTTTCATTTTAAACTTTTCTTCTTCATTGAATTTATAAGAAATCTCACATTTATCCCAATCGGCTTCAAATGAAATCAATTGTGTAATAATTTCTTTTTGATCGAACAAATCAGACAAATAGTGATCATCACTAAAATGCATACTTTCTGACTCTAATCTTTCGTATCTCTTTTGCGAAGAACTTTTATGTTCTGGATCTTTGACATCAATTAAGTCACTGAAATCTTCGGCCAGTCGTGCAATAATACCTGTTTGTTCGTTAGCGAACCCGTACTTCTCCCCACATAATAACAAATCATCGCTTTCTTGTCTGAGAGTCTGTTCGAAATGCCACTCAAACTCTTCATCAATCGATTCAACCAAATGATTGTTATCACTAGTAGTCTGTTCTTCATTAATGACTTCAATTAATGGTCTTTTAGTAATTTGTTTAGTATTAGGGGTTAAGAGTTTAGTTAACAAATCAAGTCCTTCAAAATGTTGTCCGACATTGAGTTTTGGAACTTTAATTAAAAAAGTGCCACTTTTTGACTCATAATCAGCCGATTCTTCTCCGTTTTCAATAACTTTCGAGGGAAGACATAATCTAAACAAATAAAAACTCTTTTAGTCTTTTATCAGAATATTTAATGAATTAATTTTCAATCAATACCTAAGAAAGTAAGGCTTTGAATAGAACCTGAAGTCGTTGTCTTCGAATTGTATTTCAGTTTCAGATATTCTTGCGTTGGGAGCCTTAATGTTGATGTATAAGTAGTGGTCGTCTTGTGTTATGTCGAATATTGGTGTTAACATCTTTTCATTTAATTTTTTATTATAGTTTAATCAACTTTTTATACTCTTGTTTGTTGTTTCGTTTTTTTAATCTAAAGAACTTGAAGTCCAAGCCTTTCACAGAAGTGGCGCTAATGAGAGAAAAAGCAGTCATTAAAGTCTGGTTTTGAAAAATGAAGCGCTATTTTTAATATTAATATTTGTTTCGTTCTAATGGTGTTTGATTTGAATGAAATGAAAAATGATTTAGTTATAAATTTAAAATTAAACTCAATCATTATATTCAAGACTTTGACTCATTTTAAAATAGTCTTTATTTAAGAGTTGAAGTTTTTTTGGGTAAAAAAGTTAGAAAAAAAATTGCAGCTGAAGATTAACAACCATTCAATGGATAAATTAAACTAAAAAAACTTTAATCAATGATTAGGTGCCAGTTGGAGAGTGGGGGCATTTCTTTTGGTAAATGCCGCTTTAGGAGCAGGAGTTTTAAATTATCCGGTCGCTTATGATAGACTCGGAGGAATCGGATTTTCTTCTTTTGTTCAATTAGTATGAAAAATTATTTTCGCAGATTTTGAGAAATAAAAATTAAATTAAACTAAAATTGAATTGAAAATAGATAATAGTAATGATGTTGGCGTCGACAATGTTGATAATGGTATATTGTTCTGATTTGAATAAAGATAATACATATCATGATGTGTTGTTATCAATGTGTGGTAAAAGAGCTCAACAATTAGCTGCAGCTTCAATTATGTCAACGTGTTTTGGAATCGGTGTTACATTTCTCATTATAATAGGAGATCAATACGATAGAAGTAAATACATAAAAACAAATTTTCAACAATTTAAAATTCTGTCTTCTCTTCAAAGTATTTGCCACTTATGTGGGACCGCAATTCTGTTATGATTGGTATTTTAACAGAAAATTCACGATTGCAATCACAGCAGTGCTGTGTATATGGCCCATGTGTTACTTTAAAAGATTGGACTTTTTAAGATATGCGAGGCATGTATTCTTATTTTCAAATACTTTCTACAGTCGATCCCGTTTATAGTGAACAGCAAAAAGTGTTCACTAAAGCCGGGTATTCACTATAAACGTATTTAATTTCACTATAAATTAACGATCGGTGC
>JAQIWZ010001901.1:0-10397 GCA_034697245.1 Malaconothrus monodactylus
TTTGTTGATTTAAACTTGAATGTTATGCTAAATAATTAGAAATTTATGTCTAATATTATTCTAAAGGCTTGAAATCGTTTTCATGTTTTAGTTTAGATATCATTTTGAATTCATATAATGTTTATTTTTTATAAATTCATTATTAAGAACTGCGGTAAAAGAGCTTGTGTTACATCAATAAATATGAACATATTTTAAGAGAATGACATAATTCATTTTGAATGCTTTCTTTAGATCGATAGGAATTATTTTACAACACATATTAAATTTATTTATAAAGAAAAATAAGTTTCTAAATATTTATTAATGCACGAGAAAAAACACTATTATTTGGATTTTTTATTTTATTACTTATTCATCATAAATATATTTTAATATTGATTATGAGATTTTTAGACAGAAAGTTCTCTTGAGTTATATCTTAAACAATAAATAAGAGTTGAATACAAAATTATTTTAAGAAAATTTATACAATTTTTTTGAGTTTATTCCTATATTGAAATAAATTAAAAATTTTTAGGAAAGATTTTTTTATAAATAACTAAATACCAGAAAAACATAAAGTCTCACAACAATTAATTGAAAATTTTTATTTTAAAGTAAATTAGATTTAAGATTACATTCATAAATAAGTATTAAACGAGCTTTAAATATATTTTTATGTGAAAAATACTCCCATTATAAATAGAATTAGAACAAATATTATGAAGACAGCGATTCCAATACTGTATATATTAATAGAAGTATTTTATCCCAGTTTGTCTTCTCTTCTACTTTGCATCCAAAAAAATCTATAACTTTTATGCCTTAAAAAATATTTTTTGTTCAAATTAAACCTTCATTTAAAAAATTTTATTTCTACTCACAGTCGAAATGATTTCACCATTTTTCGGACCTAATCTATAACTGAATCCGTATACAAATCACCCGTATTTTCTGCGACCAAATAAAAGGTTTGTGTCTTTCGCCACCAGAAGAATATAATAAATATAAAATTCTCAAATCCGTTGATATTAAAACGTTTAACACTATAGTCCGGTCTCAAAATCAATACTCATTGAGTTGAATTTTGTGGTTTGTGATCGATTGTGAATCAATGATATTCAGAATTAATGGGAAATAATCCAACGATTTTGTTCTCGTTGTTCAAATTTTTATTGCGAATATCTTTAGCTTTAAATATATGATTATTTGTTATCTTAAATATTTAAATTCAATGTAAAACTTACTTTCATGAGAACGTTTTCATAGTTTAAATTCTTCGACACGTCCGCTTTCTTTATCATCTTCTGCGACCCATTTATCTCTTATTATTTTGTAATCAAACAATTCATCAAAACGAACTAAATCTACATAATTCTCATCACTGAATTCAGATTTATATTCTTCACATTGTGTGACATAAGTAATAGAATTTATAAGAATAGCAATAATATAAAAGCAACAGATTCTGAATATATTCATAACTTTGACTTAAGATTCCCTTTAAAAAAGTGTTAGAAAAAATTAGTCCTTAAAAAAAATTTTTTTATTCTAAAAAAGTCGTGAAAATAATAATTTGATAAAAGTTTTTATTGTAAAAGTCACTTTATTTCATGACTGGTTTGGCAAAAATATATCTTTTAAATAATTAACTGTTCGGTACAAAATATATAAATATTAAAATTTTATTAATACCTTATTTTCATATATTGAAAATCAAAATATGTCAATAAAATTATCAATAATACTTACCTATTAGAGGACTAAACGTTTAATTATAGAATTAATTCGAAAAAATTTATGCAGTTTTTCAAGTTTTTCCCATATATTTGCAAAAATTTGAATTTATCAAATTTTTTTTAATACCTAAAAGCTATAAAGTCTCACAACAATTAATTAATTATTTTTTTGTATTTTCACAATAATTAGATCTAAGATTACAATAAGAAATAAGTATTAAAAGAGTTTTAAAAATATTTTTAGGGGAAAAATACTTTAATTATAAATAAAATAAGTGCCAGTATTATGAAGACAGCTATTCCGACAAATAGTATTATTTTATTCCAGTTTGTCTTCTCTTCTACTTTGCAACCAAAAAAGTCTATGACTTTTGTGCTCTAAAAAAATTTTTTATTTGAAATAAACCTTCTTTAAAAAAACTTTTATTTCTACTCACAGTCGAAATGATTTTACCATTTTTCGGATCCAACCTATAAATGAAGCCGTTATATAAATCCTGTCTATTTTCTGCGACCAAATAAAAGGTTTGTGTCTTTTGCCACCAGAAGGATGTAATAAATATAAAATTTTCAAATCCACTGATATTAAAACGTTTAACACTAAAGTCCGGTCTCAAAACTAATACTAATTGAGTTGAATTTTGTGGTTTGTGATCGATTGTGAATGAAAGATATTCAGAATTAATGGGAAATAATCCGTCGATTTTGTTCTCGTTATTCAAAGTTTTATTGCGAATATCTTTAGCTTTAATTATATGATTATTTGTTATCATAAATATTTAACTCAATGCAAAACTTACTTTCATGAATATGTTTCCATAGTTTAAATTCTCCGACACGTCCGCTTTCTTTATCATATTCTGCAAACCATTTATCTCTCACTAATTTGTAATCAAGTTTATCAAAAGGAACTGAATCCACATAATTTTGATCACAAAATTTAGGTTTATATTCTTCACATTGTATGTCATAAGTCATAGAAATTAAAAGAACAACAACAATATGAACGCAAAGCATTGATAACACTCTCATTGCTTGAAAACAAGCATTCCTTGAAAAATAAGTTTAAGAAAATATAAAGTCCTTCAAAACTTCTTCAACTTTTTATTTTTAATTTTATTCATAAAATATTTTTCTGAAGAGTAGTGAAAATTAATAATTTGAAGGTTTTAATTGAAATAGTGATTACATTTTAGAGAATATTCAACTGGAAATCATTACAGAGAAAACGGATTAATTGATTTTCTGCGTTAAAACTCCTGTGACTATTGAGAAAGAAAACTTTTTGCGCAGGAAGTGAGCGAATCATTGAAATAATTACGCAATTAATGGCTTGAAGGCATTATTTTGTTATCGATGTAACACAAGCTCTTTTACAGCAGTTATCAATAATGACTTAATAGAAAAATAAATATTATATGAATGAGAAATTATATCAAAACTAAAACATCAAAATAATTTCATTCGTTAAGAATAATATTAGACTTAAATCTCTAATTATTTAGCATAACATTCATGTTTGAATCAATAAATACAGGATTGAATAGCATTTAGTGGTTTTTATCCTATTGTAAATAAATAAAATTTTCAATACTTGGGATATAATGCATGTAATTTGTATTTAACATTAATTCAGGACTTCCTTAGCCTTTAATAAAAATAATACTATATTCTAATGTTTTTTCTCTGCGCGGATGACAAAAAATTAATAGAAATTTCGTTCAAAGGACTCGATAGTGAAAGTCATAAGTGTTTTATTACAACGATTGATATCTCAAAATGAATGAGAAGGCATTGAAAAATGAGATTCAATATTACGATAGCAACAAATCTCAGTCAACATTAAAATATATCTCTAACAGGTTTCTGTCGAAAGATTTATTCAAGAGATAGAAATCTTGAAAATAGTTTTAAAAAATTCTTATATTTATTTATTCTCATTTGCAGTTGAATTAATAGAAAAAACTTTAAATGTGAATAATTTATATTTTCAGAGAAATTCATTAGCTTTTATACGAGTCCTAAAAAATTGTGTGTATTTTCTGAGTGACAAATTTTCTTTCAAAACTTGCTTTAAAATTTTTGTTGTGATCTATTTATCGTATCAATTATTCAAACTAACTATAGATTATACAGAATATAATACTGTTATGGACTTGAGAGCTGAAAACATTAAAGCAAATTATTTCTCGTTAACAGTTTGTCTCAGATATAAATCTCGAGTGAATACTAAGAATAAAATTATTTATAACGAAACTCAATAAACCTCTCGTTTATTCTCTTAATTATATATCTATTTTGAGAACCTGGAGAGAAATATCTTTGCGTTAAATTGTGTGCAACCCTTTTCTCGGATCAATGTTTCCCATTTTTAAGCTGTAATTATGAGAAAATTAAATATAATCTCAAATGGAAAATAAATATCAGAACCTTTAATAATATGAATTTATTACTACTCATACATCAAATCAAAACTCCTCTGCATTTGTTAACAAACTATTTCAATCTTAAACTGAATAAAACAGTTTTGATTGAATACCAGATAACGGAAGAAGTTTTACTTCTGTTTCCGTATAATTGCTATGATTATGAACAGATTTTTGCTAATAATTCGTCCCCAAAATCAAGAGAAGATTGTATTTTGAAATATTCAAAACAAATGGAATACAAAAAGTGTAAATACAATCATTACTGGTTTAAAAGAATTATTTGATAAGAATAAAAATTATACGGGATTTCTGCCACACAATATGATAGAAAAATTGTGGATAGAATTTGTAAAAAAGATTGCAATACAAGAAGATTTATTTGAACTATCAATGAAAAAAGTGAATTTATAATCATTTATAATGAATGATATATTTTCTCGCAATTAATTTCATATTTAATGACAAATACTTAATAAATGTTTCACCAAATGCTTGTTTAAGTTTAAATGACTTTAAATTTTGTAATTTGTGATAATTTAAAATTCAAATATTAATATAATAAACACACTTAACATTTCTAACAAATGTCACGTTTAGTTAAGGATAAGTGATTCAAATCATAGAATTCCTGACTTTTCTAACTTTGAGTTAAGCGGTTTTGTTATTCCATTGCATTGAAATAACATGAGTATAATCTAGAGAAAGGGCATGAGTTCATACATTGAAAATTTTTCAATAATTCAGTCTTTAATAAGTTTTTATAATGAGATATAGAGAAGCACTTATGGCATGCATTAATATATTTATAGTAAGCTTTAATCACATTTATTAATGAATTACAGCTTTTTATACGTGAACTATATTTGACTGAATCCTTGGATTTAATAATCATTTCTTGAAAGTTTTGATTAAAGTTTCAAAAGCAATACATTTATGAGACTTTTTTCAAAACTAAATAAAACTAAAGGAGAATTTTTTTCGTATGCATAGAATCTGATGGAATATTTATTCTATTAATTTCAGTTTATATTTTCATAATTTTAATTTTCATATGAATTTTTTTTATACACAACAAATAAACAATAGAAGTAATAGAGACATGTAGTCATTGAAAAGACAATTCCAATTCCAGAGGATTCCGTCGGAATTCTTCTTCCATTCTTAGGAAATAGAATGAAAGTGGAATCAAAATTTTGAAATCCAGTGGAACTGGAAGTGAAAGTTCTTAACTTTTCAATGACTAGTGACAAGAAATAAATAATAATTTTATTCATCATCAAAAACGCGAGAATTGATTTCTATCTACAATAAGATCACTCTTCCTTCCAGAAACAAATCGCGATGCCTTCAGCTCATCCTCGATTTCTCTATCATTAAGATGTGACAAGAGATTAAGAAATAGGTCAGTTTCATAGTCTTGGTAGTCTTCAAATTCATTACTTTTTCCGCGGCTATCACGAGCGCCAGGGAAACCGATATCTTTGCGTTTACCTCGAACTCCGGCGAAGCCCATGTCTTCTCGTCGACCGCGAACTCCGGCGAAGCCCATATCGTCACGTCGACCGCGAACTCCGGCAAAACCCATATCGTCGCGTCGACCACGAACTCCGGCGAAACCCATATCGTCGCGTCGACCGCGAACTCCGGCAAAACCCATATCGTCACGTCGACCGCGAACTCCGGCGAAGCCCATGTCTTCTCGCCGACCGCGAACTCCGGCGAAACCCATATCGTCACGTCGACCGCGAACTCCGGCAAAACCCATATCGTCGCGTCGACCGCGAACTCCGGCAAAGCCCATATCGTCACGTCGGCCGCGAACTCCGGCAAAGCCCATATCATCGCGTCGACCGCGAACTCCGGCGAAACCCATATCCTCGCGTTTACCTCGAACTCCGGCAAAACCCATATCGTCGCGTCGACCGCGAACTCCGGCAAAACCCATATCATCGCGTCGACCGCGAACTCCGGCGAAACCCATATCCTCCCGTTTACCTCGAACTCCGGCAAAACCCATGTCTTCACGTCGACCACGAACTCCCGCAAACCCGAAATCACTAATAAGATTTAGTTAGCGTTGTTAAATTTAATAAAAAATTTTTCGCGATTAAAATTAATGATAAATTTAATTAATTTTTTAAAAATTGCCCCAAAATTCATTATACAAAAAAATTTTAAATCCAAAATCATCAAAACATAATTCACTCCTGAATCAAGTTCGAGATAATTATGAAGCCTAATTTCTTCAGCACTATAGCTCTTCAAAACTATCTCTGATTGATCGAGTGTTTTGTATTCAATTGAATGTGATTTTTGGACTTCAGGATAAGAGCTTATTATTTGAAATAAGTTAAGTAATAAATTAAACGATACTTTCAATATTTGATCTATCAAATTATTACTAATAAAATAAGTAATAGTATATGTATTAGTAATAAATTATTACATTTAAATTCATTCGTCACAACGCTATTAAAAGTAAAATACTTATGAAACATTGATAAACTTCTTTTTGATAATTATTCTATTTCTCAAAAATGTTTAATTTTATTATAAATTTATTATAAGAATACTGATTAATAGTTGCGAATCAATAATATTTTTGATATACTCTAATAATTATTATTTGTTTATATAAAAACTTGACTTACTCTCGTTTGTGAAATTGTTCGATTTGTTTCAAATACTTGATTATCGTATCGTATTTACGGTTAACTCGCATTGAATTTGGATCCTGTCATAAATTGAATGAATTTTAAATATTAATTTGATTTACATAGATATAAATTTAGAAATTGTTTAGTTTTTCCAATCATTACTTATATACTTACAGGTAATTCATTCACATTGAGCATTGTTTTATCGTTATTTTCAGCATTAACTGACTCAAAAAGTTGTGATGAGATGATAAGTAATAATGAAATCATTATACATGAAGTAAAAAAATTGTGACACAAAACAAAACTACTTTCACTTGATTTCATTTTGAAAGAAATTACAGCTCTTTCTTAGAAACCAAATGAAACTAAAAGTATTTGAAACTGTTTGTCGCAGTCATCGAAATGATCAATAATTTTTTCTCAAGAATCTTTAGTATTTATAGTGGAAGTCTTTGGCTTCTATTGGACTCTATTTTTGCTCTACTTCTCAAACTTTCTTAATTCGAGTTAATTATTCAAAAGTGAAACTATGCTATTCTTCCCACTCTTTAATACAGATCCTGAAATGCATTTCATATGTCTTGAGAAAAGTTTGGAATAAAACTTTTGTACTTAAACTTCTAGCATTACATAAGAAAGTAATAATTAGTCCATAGCTTTATAGCATATTATTAGTAGGAATTAGGATCAGAGTAATAGAGCTATAGATAAGAGCAAATATGTATTAATTAATTGAATAACTGTTCATTAATTCATAGCGAGCTTATGGCTTAACTTTGACTTAATATAGACCTTATTGTGAATTCTATAGGCTTACGGAATATTAGCTAAACTTTCATTTGAAAGCTTAGGTTTTATTAATTTGACTTACTTTTAAAGCTGAAATAATGATATATTTATTTTACAATTTTTTATATAGAATACAAAATTTTATTCTATATCTCAATTGAATTCATGACTATTTTCTGAATCAGTTATTAATTCAAAATTGATGTCAAATTAGATAATAAATATTTTTTCTTCAAAAAATACTTCTATATAGAAATGAATAAAATGATTCCTATTTTTAAATTTCATAAATTTTATTTTCATTTGGAAAAAATTACTTCAATAAAGAAATAAATCAAAGAATTATTTTTCTGTGTAATTTCTGTGCAAAGCTATGTCTGTTGTGTTGACTGACAATTAAAGATAATATAAAGATTTTTTACTTTAAAAGTAAAACTTTTCACAACTATCTCAACAACTGGTCATCTGCTTTGTATTCAACAGAAATAACTATTAAGGCATTTAAACTTTAACTAATGTTGAAAAAAGACCAGCAAATTCCTGGTCAAAAAGTCCAGTTTTGTATCACTTTGTGATAATTGATATCATTGTGAAAAAGTAAAAAAATTATTTTATACCTTAATTAAACTATAACAACAATAAATAAATATAATCTTATAAATAATAAATTTAAAAATTTCGTGAAGAAAAATCTTTATTTCAAATTCTTAAATAGACATCACTTTTAAATAAGAGACTCTTATTATAAATTCAATATTTCATATCTATTTTTATGAATAACTGCTTAATGGCAGTGATTATTCTTGCATTTTCTGTGAAAGAAATTCTTTTTGCAGTCATCATCGGTTAGACATATCTTATGATCGCTTTTCTTGCATTTAGCGTTTTTGCATTTGTAATAAATGCCAATTTTGAGACAATCAACATCTTTAACACATTCAGGACTTTTGTCGGCCTGTGTCGTGGTTTCAACTTTTTGTGTACTGAAAATCGAAAATTTTGAATCAAATTTAAGTATTTATCGCATATTAGGTTCAGATTAAAATCATATTTGATTTAAAAATAAATTAGTGAAAAGTATAGAAAAATGCTGTTATTCTCATTATTTGAGTGCTTGAAAATTTTTTTTAGGTATTATTTACCCTATACCTGGTAGTGGTTGTGTCCTTATTCTTTAGCTCACATTTGCCGTTAACACAAAGATTGACCACTCCATTGGCAGTACAGTCCTTATCGAAAGTACATTCAGTACCTGCTTCGATGATTACCAAACATGAAAACGATGCTATTATTATAATTTTCATCATTATTTAAGTTTAGTTTTGCTGATATTTGTGTTTAAGTGACTCAAGTAATAAAAATGAGATGTATTGAATATGTTTTTCAATATTCACGTAAACACATGAAATATGATATGAACCATAAGTTTTTCTTTTAAAACTTTATATTTTCAAAGTTTGAAAAAATATTTCTACAAGTATTACACATTTATACATGTATAGTTTTATATTTCGTAATAAATATCACTTATAAATCTGAATAAAGTTTTTTTTTTGTAAATTTATTAAAAATTTTATGAAGCATAAGAACCAATAAGTATTTCTAATAATGAATATTATCGGAAAATTTTAAATTTTTTTAGTCTTGTCTAATGTTTTTTACTTTGCTGTATAAGATTTTTACTTTGACTCATATTTTGAGAATAAGAAATAGCGTTGGGAGGAATCAATTTTAAATTGAGATTAAATTTAGAATTAATTCAAATTTATCGACAAATTTGGTAAAACTGAATAAATTTTGAAATTAAATAAGTTTAATTTTAAATTTTTGAATTAACTTATTTAAGTTTTTTATAAACTCAGGATTTTCCTAAAGTTATAATTTCAATATTTTTTAATAATCTAAACTTTGATTATTTTGTTGAAATTTGATCATTTAAACGATTTCAATGAATCTTATTGATGAAAAATAGATTTATTTAATTTTAATTAATTTATTCGAAAAAGTAATTAATTGAACTTAACAACGCGAATGACCAGTTTGCATTTTATCAAGAAATCAAAAACAAGGTATACAACCAGGTACGAGATAATCCTTTTATCTATTTTGAACTCGTTGACCTTCAGTGATCAACCATAAAGAGTTCTTTATCATTCGATCATTTTATCAAAAATAATTTAACAGAAGAAAATGTTTGCATTTATTATTGCACTTCAATTAAATATAAGATAATTGAATTTGAAAATATTTGCATTGAGTTCGCAAAGGATAAAATCACAAAAACTTTTAAAACTGAAACATTCCGTAAAATGGATGAAAACTTGATGAAAAAATTCATAGAAAAAGTTTTGGTCATTGAAGTGGAGAAAAATCTGTCTCTTGACAAAGTTGAGGACAATCCCTCTCTTAGGAAGTGGAGGACAATCAGCCTCTTAAAGAAGTTGAAAGCAATCATTCTATTGATACAGTTAAAGAGTATCCGTCATGTCTTCGTTATTATGAAGACGACGACTGGTAACGCTTATTGTTAAAAAAAATTACTTATTTTTTGGGACGAATTTTTTCTATTGAAAGCATTTATGATCTGTTTGAACTTATTTTCTGTTGATATAATATTTTGAAATTTCAGATCCCTTTATGAAAACTTAAATATAAGAATTTATGGAATATGAATATAATATTTAAAATGCTAAATTTTCCCTAATTTGAATCAATTTTTAAAAAATATCAAGAATTCACTTCGAATTCATTAAAAGACTAATTTTTGAAGAAATATGAAAAATATTAAGACAATAATT
>JAQIWZ010001902.1:0-10394 GCA_034697245.1 Malaconothrus monodactylus
TAAGTTTCGATATTTTTCAATATTTGAAATTTGATTTTAAAAACTTTAATTTTTTTAAATCAAAATTCAAACAAAATTAATTAAAAGCCATTTATATATATTTTTTTCAATCAAATTAATCAATAATTGGATTTAACTATTATTTTGATATTTTATTAATGAATATTTTTATAAAATTAATGATAAAATAATATAAAAAACACTTTTTTCTCATTTTTTTTGTCAAAAGAAAAGTTGAAATCTATTGCAAAAGTTTAATGAGAAAAATAAAAATCTATTTATTTAAAATTATATAAATTTTAGTTTAAAAGCTTATGATTATTGTCTTCAATACAAATAATTATTCAAAAGGCAATGAGTGCAAAAAAATCAATAGTTTTCTATAGTTTTATCTAAAAAACTAATTTGTGTTCAAATATGACATTAAAGTAATGATTATTAGCTAAATATGTGTTCAATTCTATCGACTGCTAAATATTCATTAAACTGATTATTGCTTTATTTGCATTCATTTCATTTATGGCTATTTTACTCAAATAAAGGAATAAAATAATATGAAAAGCTAATTGTAGGTCAGGTTATTTCTTGTATTCAACAAATAATAATACCTTAATTACTAACAGTTAATATTTAGCTCTTTTTCATACTCAATGAATGCAAGTTTTTTTATTTTTGAATCGCAAAAAGTTATTTTAGTAAAAATTATTTTAACACTAATTTATTTTCAAAGTTATGCTTTTTTAAAAATTAAATTAATGAGTAAATAATAAAACTCAAAATAGCTAAGGATTTAAAGTATATTTTTAAACCTTTATAAGTTTTCTAAACTTGATTTATATTGCATTTAACGCTCAAAAATGAATTAACACTAATTTTCTAATTTGTATATTTCTATCGGAATTAATGGTTTTATTTAATTAAATAAAACATTTCAAACGAATACCCATAAGTCTTAATGAATCCTAAATTGAAATTGAAATTTCATTAATTCAATCTCAAAGGAATGAGTTTTATGTAAATCATATTCAATTTCAATTCATCAATAATTTATGATATTTTATGAAAAATTTGTTATTAAATACAAGACAAAAAAGTTTTTATCCATTACTTGATTATATTTGTTAATATAGTTGTAATTTAATGATAGGTTTTGGTGTGGATCAACTTCGAGATAATTGTTTGGAGACCTACTGGCAGTCAGACGGACCTCAGCCTCATTTGGTTAATATACAATTTCGTCGTAAAACAACAATACAAGACGTTTGTATTTATGCGGATTACAAATTAGACGAAAGTTATACACCTAATAGAATATCAGTTCGAGCGGGCAATCATTTTCATGACTTACAAGAAGTAGAACTAATGGACTTGAGTGAACCGAGCGGTTGGGTCGTTATTCCTCTCAAAGACTCAAACGATGCTCCGATTCGAGCTTTTCTAATACAAATCGCTGTACTTTCTAATCATCAAAACGGTCGCGACACTCATATTAGACAAATTAAAGTTCATTCTCCTGTTCAGAATAGCATTGTTTCCATTTTAGATTTTCCGATCAACTTCACAACTGTTAAAATGTCACAACACTCTACTATTCGGTAGTCAAACATCTTTTGAATACTCTACGAGTTTATATACAGTTTATATTTAATAAAAGCAGTAATATTTGTGAAAGTGATTCCAATAATAAAGTTTTTATTCACATTTTATTTTCTTATATTAAATTTTTCTTTTAATTTTCTTAATCGAAAAATCAAAGCGTCTGTTATTCTATTCTATAAATGAAAGTCTTATAATCTAATTGAAAGCCTAATCATTTATACGAGTAGTTTATAAAAGAGCACAAATGGTCAGAAAAGTCTCCCATGATTTCTATCAAGTAATCAAGTTATAGATTATGATTAATAGTAATATTTCTGATTCTACAGTTTATCTCCGATTTTAGCGCCGAACAGATTTATTGCTAAAATCCGTTTATGAGCAAAAAACAAACCCTCGATTAGTACAAAAATTTGAAGTATTAACTAATGCATTATTGAAGTATTTTGAAGGGGCTTTCACTCATATCTTAAATTATCGCGATTTTATTGATATTTTTTTCAAAGTCTTAAAAAATGGACCTTTTCAAATTTTTGGTAAAAATTGATTCTGAAAAATGAAGATTTGCTAAAATTAATGAATTGAAAATATATTGCTAAAATGGAGGTTTGGCTGTCATACGATTACTTTAACACTATGTACCCCATAGGAACTGCCGGGCTTTACAAATGAATTGCTAAAATAGAAATTTTCTATAAAGTTGGTGTTAAAATCGGGGATAAACTGTATTCCCTGGGATTGTGAATGCAGTCATATAATAATCCTTTTTGGCAGTGGTTGACTATACAAGGATTGGACGCTAAAATTCAGCACTATATGAGTAAAGTTTATGGAATAATATGATCTAAGACTTAGGCCATGAGATGATTCTGCGGATATAATGTCATTTTTGTAATGCTTCTGCAGACTTTGTTTAAATCCCAACTGCGATGATCGATGACTGAGTTGGGATTACGGTTTTGTGGACGCCTGTGTGAGTGCCTTCTTTGCAGTCGATGTTTTCTCTTTTGCATTCACATCCAGTCTTCAGTACAATATCGCGATATATAAGTAATAAACGTGAAATGAATAACAATGTCATTATTGCTCAGAATGTTATGTGAAGATAAAACCGTTAAACTTAGAAATAAACTAAAACAAAAAAACTAAAGTTCATAACATAACCCAAATTCTATTCTTATTACTATAGATTCTTATCGGAAAAAAGATTCAAAAGTATATAAAAAAGTTTTGTTATTCAAGTAATAGCTCTCAAACTGTTTTCCTCCTCCAATACTTAATACTGTTTAGGAGTAGTAGTGCATAATATAAAGATTTTTGTTTTGTTGTATTTTTGACCATCACATTTTCTTATATAGTTCTATCGATATAACTTAGATATAACTTAGATATAACTTATTTGGCTGGTTATCAGTAAACTAAATTCAGTAATAGAGTGAACGTTGCAATTGTAGTGGTATTTCCATCTCATTGAAAGCTCAGCATAAATGAGATTCTCTTTTATGGACCTATTATTTAAGTCTATCTCATCAAACTTTCTTTTGAGCACTGCTATGAATCGCATGTCCTTATAATAAGTTCTATCTTTTATGTCCGAAAATAGGCTCTTCTCCAACATCTTTATTCCATTTCTCACATTTCTTTCTTTATTTACTGGTATGTGGTTTATATATACAATTGGCGAGAGAAAAGCTTATCTTATTTGCTGAGACTTCAAATTAGATGTTGTACTAAATATGTTATAAAGTGAAAAACAGAAAAACTACTTTTAATCAACTTTTGTGAACGATTTGTGAAGAACTTTTGTGAAGATTTATTTTCTAGTATAGCTTTAAATCGTGCGGTTAAGAGAATTGCGAGATTCATATACAGGTTTAATCTAATAAAGAATAGAAACTTTACAATTCCTTTTTGAGCGCTCTATTTCTTCATATTAGTTGAGGAACTCAACTCATTTTAGTTCACTCAAAATTAAAGTAGAAATTTTTTAAGTGATACAACATAAAAATCAAATGACAAAAGTCTCATTTCGTGATATCCAGTAGAACCAAAACTAATACAGTTTTAGTCTTTATTCCCTAACTTTAACTTATTGTTATCGACTTTTTTCTTTGAGAGATGAACTATAGAGTTAGCTCTTAGAAAAATGAAGGCATGAAAATGAAACGCATTTAAATTAAATTTCAATTTATTTCTTGAATTATTTTTATTTAACTGAAATCAATTTTGGACTTTGTTCAAATTATACTGTAATAGATTGAGGAAAAAACCAAATTATTATATCATTCCAATATAGATAAGAGGATTTTCTTTTCAAAAAATTAACCAAAGAATGAAGTGACAAATCTCTGGCTTAAGTGTTTACTCACTCTATTTGCTTGAAAGCTGACGGATCTGTTTATCGGTTCAACTGTTTATTAATTTGTATAAAATTGTCAAAATTCAAAGTTAAGAGTATTGATCAAAACTATTTTTTATGTTTTTATAAAGTGTTGTCACATCTAATATGTTTTCCGATATAATCCCGTCTTTAACCCACTCTAAAGTTTGAGCAATACTTTACTTTCAATAAAATGTAAAAGCTTTTAGTGTAAAAACGTTGCACTTAGAAACGAATCACCAAAACTTTTATTTTGATAGAACAAACTGAGATAGACAGCAAAAGTATTGACAAAAGTGTTTATACATTCTTCGAATTCTAATTTTTCAAAAAAGACTCGCGTCAGTCTATACTAAACGATAACTAATTTTAAATAAATTACACAATTAATTAAGTTTTTTAATATGCAAAAAAAATCTTTATCAAAATTGATGTCATAAGATTTCAAACTCACATTATTAGTTCGCAGTTTGAAAACCATTGTTATAACAATTCATTTGTCCAAAACTGGAAAAGCTTACTATTTCCTAAAGCATATAAAGATGATTAATATGAAAGACCCGATGTTTACCCAATTACCCATTTCGGTGTAATTCATCTCAATTTGTTTATGTAAATTACATATATAATAAACTTAGAATACAGAGTAATATTATGTATGTTAAAGATATTTTCAATCTTCTTTCGTTATGATTGCAATCAATTCAAGGCTTATATAATCAGTTTAAACAATAAATTGAATTAGAATTCAACAAAAGTCAGTTTTTTTATCTTCTAATAAATTTCCAGATTTTTATTTTGTTTAATCAGATATTAAATCATACACAAGAAATAATTATACACAAAAATAGAGAACAAGTTCTTTCATTCATTTGTATTCAAATTGTGTTCAACAACATTAATAATTATAATTCACTAAAAGCAAGTTACGCACCAATTCTTAGGGAGAAAATAATGCGAAATAATTATTAAATTTTCAGTAATTCTATGGTTAAAATTTAAAAAATTGTTTTGTTGAATAACTTGAAAAAATTAAAGAATTTATAATGTATTTTTTGAAGGCTTCGGTAAGCCTGACCAAGAGAACAACCATTAAATAAGACTAAATTTATTCTCTTATCTCGAGTTTCATCTTATATACAAACTCATAGGCTCAGAGCCTAAGTCTTGAGCCTGATTTTCGAATAATAATTTTAAAGTTGAATTTTTACGAGTACTCAAATTTGGCCAAAATTCTTTTGGGATACTTTACTGAAAAAAAATCAAAATTCTTCATAGAAAATGCTTCCTTTTTTAGTCTCACAAACTCAGATCCTCCAAGTCTGTGGTAGAATCAGAGCCTGAGCCTGTGTGGAACATAAAAAGTTCATCCAAAGAAAATATTTTATCTTTCATTATTTCATTTATCAAATACTGTATTTGCATGAAATAGATTTTAAATGAGAAGAAGCTATAGAATGATTTGATAGACATTATTATATGCTTTCATTTTAGTTTATTTTTATTATTCCCAATTGGAGCACATGTGCAGAATCTTTCAAAATTTAATCATAAACTTTGAAGTATTCCAGTTTATAAATATCTAATCCCTTAAAAAGAGTTGATCTCATTTAATAAATTATACATTTTTTACAGTAAAATATCTGAATGCGCTGTCAGTTCAGATTTAGCCCTCAGTTTCAATGAACTCAATGAAGATTTGAGTTTATGAATCATTTCTTATCGAGCAATCATTATTATTATAATAAAAATATTCCAAAGTTAAAAACTTTTTTATTTGAGATAATGTCTTATGCTTTGCGCATTTTATAGTGTTTTTATGGTATTCACAGCTGAAGTGCATTCTATTCAATGAATACATTGTAAACATTATTATAAATTGATGAATAAAGTAAAACATGTTATTTCTAAAACATTAGAATACAAATAATAAATGAATAATTAATTAAATAAACGGATATTTTATCTTATATTTATTAATGATGATTATTATGTTTAAATATAATGATTACAAGAATGCATTTCAAACCAATCGGACAATTGGTTGAAATTATTTTAATTTCAAGAATTTTTGGATAAAATTTAATCCGATAATAAAAATTTTCAAATGGAAAAAGACTTGTTAGAAAATCAATGATTAAAATTTGTTTGCTTTTGATCGATATCTTCTTACTTAAACGAATGAATGTTTTGTTTATTGATCAGAAGATCCCACAAGAAATCCAATCGAAAACAATATTGATTTTTATGATTACAAATCATCAAATATCAAAATTTTAATTTATCTAAAGTCGAAAATATTAGTTCAATTACCTTCAGATATAAATTATCTGTTTAAATGTTGAATAAAGAAGTGAACAAACTATGAAAATTTAATTATTTTGGACCCCTAACGAATCTGAAGCAATGCGGGCTTTTTGATTATATACTTTATATATTGTTTTAATTTGTGGCATCTTTATTAACATTCAATCAATATTTGAATGTTTTTGATGACAGTTGTGGCTTTGTTAGCATAAAAAAGAATTGCCAATAAATTATATTCACTCCATGCCTTTTCATTTTGTATATTTAGAGCTAGAGTTTCACAACTGTGAGAATATAAACACATGTTTTGAATGGAGAATATTAAGAAAAGGCACCGCAAAAAGTGTACACAATTTGATGTTTTGCTGAAATGCTTTTTTCTCTCTTTTTCTGTAATGAAAACTTATGGAGAGCTTTTATTTTCATTGATTGCAATTATCGTTAGTGTATTTCATTGCAATTGAGCTTCAAAGACATCAACTTAACAATTAGACAAACATAGAAAGGGAAAACAATATATTTAGTGTATATCTAGGAGTAGTCTTTGGTTTATATCAAACCTAAGAAAATAAATATCAAGACTCAAAAAGAAAGTATTTATTTAGAAAAAATAGGTTAATGGGAGTCAAGCAAATGTTTGAAAACAGTGATCGCGATTGAAAAACATTAATGTTATTCTAGTTAGTTGTCAAAAACATAAAACAATTATCCATAAAAAATTAAGTATAATGTGATTCTTTATAATGTAAAAATTGTTGCTAACCCTGAAATGCCGTTTTCTTACACTACTTTGATGTGTTCAGTGATGCGTTGTCAAAAGCTAGGAAGAGCTTTAGATGTGTTTTCTTGATCCAAAGGCTAACCTATCAACACGAGTAATATATATGAGGCGTAAAACTAAATTCATTCTTGTGTCACAATCTCGGTCTCTATGCCTTCAAATAGTGCAAAAACAATTTATGCGATTTTCCACCAAACTGTTCGTTTGTGATTCAAATGTGTTCAATTTTGACTCTCGTGATTAACTTTTGAAATTTCTAATCTCTTTTTTAATAAAAAATTTCTTTAGAAGTAATATTGGAAACAAAATTCTATCTGAACTAAAGTACATCACTGTATTCAAGGCATCAATAATTTAAAAGAGAGTTTTGATAGTAATATTACAACATATCGTAAAATATGTATGAATTTTTTGATGTAAGAGAAGAGTGACAGTTATAAATCATTTGCTTAGTGAACACTATTATTACAATATTTTTATGCAATTTCTAAATTGAGTTTTTATTCTAAATGCAAAAATATACTAAGAAAAAGGTCTTCAATTTCAATTTCTTATATTATATTCTCGAAACAGAACAGAGTTTCAGTACATTCTGATTAATAAAATGAAAAATTGATGTTTTACTGAGAAATTATTTATTTGATAAATTTGATTATAAATTACGTAAATCAAAAAAAAGTTATCATTAAAAAATACAAATATTTGTACAGACTTCAAAATTTTTGCTTTTCATCCTTAGGCTAAGGAAATGATTAATTTGTTTCTTTGAAATTCTTGTTTTCATCAGAATTATACTAAATCAGACTTTTTTCAATTTTAAATTAAATTATTTCCATTATTTTCTTCTTGAAATTTGATCCTTCAGGCGATGGCAATCAAATATTTCAAGTCATCAGAAAGTTTATCTCACTATTGATAATAATAGGCATATCTATAATCTGCTGTTTTCATTAATCATTTCTATTCAATCTCAATAACTATTTCAAGAATTGTCTCATTTAATAAACTTTGAAAAAGAGTAGAATAAGAATTAAATAGAAATCTATTTTTTCTTTTGGTAACTTTATAGAGCTTTATGTGATTTGATAACATTTTGAAATAAAGTGAAATAAAATGTTGGGTCGCGTCCTGGGATTGCCAGTGAAACCATGTTTTAAAGCTGGCGTCACTCTGGAGCCACTCATTGATCTGATGGCATTCTAGTTGTAGAGTAACTGTTATTTTAGCAATAGATGTTTTGGAGCACTGTTTATGTTATATAGTGGTAGTAGTGATGATCAATGTTCAGTTGAGCCTTTTCTTTTCCTCTCTTTTATATGTTTAGTTATTTCTCTCTTTTATACTTGTAAGTAAAAGCAAAGCCATCTGAAAGTCAAGGAAGGGGAAGAGATGAACGCATAGAATATTCTTTCCACTAGACAACAGTTACTGCAATGGCTGCAGCCAAACATTGAGCTCTCATGAGATTATGTACCAGAGAAATAAAAGGCACAGCCAGAGAAAGGACAAAAATTGTAACTCTCATCACAAGTGTTATTATTGTGACAAAAGCGTTATAATATAACTCTTGAAAGGCGAAAACAAAGTCTAAAAGAAACTTAATAAATATTTTGTATCAAATCGATATTTGTACTGTATTTGAAGTAAAGTAGTTTTCTTTCATTCTTTTCCTTTTAATAATACTATAATACTGTTGATCATTTGTGTCGCATCAATAAGCAAATGACCCGATCATTTCACAATTAAGTTAGAAATGATCTACTTTTGTCTGCATAATACATATAATACAATACATTTGCCATTGATTTACAATTTATACAAAAAGTAAACACAAAGTATGTCCTAATGTTAAATGCGCGGAGCAATATGTCAAAGATATAACTACACTGAATGCTATGTAATAGATATAACGATACAGATATGGCAGAAACTACTATAAAACAAAATATCGGTACAGAGAAAATGAGTTGTGGTTACTTTTTTGGTTAGCAGGTATCAACTCAAGCGTTATGCACTTGATTTATAGTACAAATGTACATTACAATCAAATAATCAAGTAGCTCAGGCTTAACTGCGATGGCAAATACCAGATTGCTTTATATCAATGAACAGGAAATTAGAAAATTTTGTCAAAAGCACGTCAATTACAGGCTATTGTTTTACATGAATTTGCAAAACTAATTCTACGCTCAAATGTTTTATACAATACTAGTGGTTAATTGCATTCTTTGTAACTTAAAAATCAATCGTAGGCTCACATTTTGCAATTCAATTATCGATAATTTTATTTTTAAAATTTGATTATTCTTCAAATTGAATAACAAATCTCGAAAAGTTCAGAAGTTTTCAAATAAAACCAAAAACTTGGTTTCATTTTACAAACTTCAAAGAAATGGTAGAATCCATTGTTTCATAAATTTTAAATTTAAATTTTGTGAATAATGGTTTTTTGATCTTTTCGTAAAAAATTTATGAAACTTTGTTTTCATATTTGATTCTCAATACTTTCTCTTTTTATAACATTAAAGTTTTGACTTTTTTTTAGTTGTTTTAAAACAAATTAAATGTTAATCTCAGAACAAAATGCATCGAAGAAATTAAAATAATTTAAATTAAAAAACAATAAAACGATAAAATGAAAAATTGATAATAGAATTTCATTTCTCTAATTGCAAAAAAGGAAATTGATGAGAGCCAGACCTGATCTAAAATCGCTTTGCAGATAAGGAAACCCTAATGCTATTTATCAAAAAGTAATTTAATTCTCGCATTTTTTAGACTAAAACCTTTTCGTTGAAACAAAGCTAAAAGTCGTAAAGTTAAAAGCTATTCCTTTAAATATTCTTCTCCAAAGATGAGTTACTTTAAAAGGCTTGAGGCGTTCTTAAATCTGTGTCTGACATTTCTATTGTGTCCGAAAGAAGCAGAGGTGAGATTCCAAATAAGATAGTATTGTAAAAAGTTCTAGTCAGAGGTGATACTTGTCTGGAAACCAAATGAGCTCTTCTTGTGATAATGGATAATAGCTTTGCAGCCATTCAATGTTGAGATATAATCAGATATAAAGCAAAGCTTGTTGAAAGACTTTTAGTTATACTGAATGGCAAGTTTGATTGTGCTGACGCTTTGTGAAGGAGAAAACGACAGGAAATAAGAAAAGTTTCGGCCAAGAACTTAGTTGTAAATACCCCAGTTTTAATGCAACGCGATTCCAGTGATTGCACTAATTTATTTGAAACAGAGAGAGAGAGAGAGAGGGAGGGAGAGGGAGAGAGAGAGAGAGAGATTACAGAATGATTAGTCGCTTTATAGTCTTTTCACTAAATAAAT
>JAQIWZ010001903.1:0-10382 GCA_034697245.1 Malaconothrus monodactylus
ATGATTTAATTTGAGAATCAATTTAGGAATTTTAAAAAATAAAATTAAACCATCAGATATGATAGAAAAAATTATTTCCTTTATAATTAAGAGGTAAAGCTGTGGCAAATTTGAAGAAATGAAGAAAAATATACAAATATCTAATTTATTTCATACATTTAAATTATAAAGTCGCAAACTTTTATCGTTAAAGAGGTACTTAATTTAATTTCATATTTATTACTAACTTTAGATAATGTTTTTTGTTTGAAATTCTATGCGAAAAAATACAAAATTTTTCCAAAAATAACAAATAAAAGCTTTATAAACTAATAAAATAGGATGTGCTCTACAAAAGTGTATGAGACTTTCTTCTAAAAAATTGAAAGTTATTTGAGAGAAAATCGGAAAAAGAACAATGACTATATGAATGAGTCCCACAGATAGCGTATTTGTAGTCGAATAAATGCATAGCCAGAGCCTCCGGCCTAAGGATTTACTTTTCTAAAGCTAAGTCATGAGACTGGAGTTGAATCCACTTTTGGACTTCTTTTGATAGTTAATGGAGAGCTTTGTGCAGCAATTCCTCTACTTCTACTTGACTCATATATTTGATTGGAAATGTAACTGAAATTGGTTTTTGCTGTTTTCAGGCGTAACCGTACGCAAGTACTGATGGCATTCCAATTTCACAATTGCCAGCCAGGATACGAGCCGCCTTTTATCATTATTTCCTTCTTCTCAGTCTCTAATATAGATTTACTTTACGTGCACTTCAAATGAAATACCATTACTAAAAGGATCGTTTTGCAAACTCTACTAAACTATACTTTAATACCATCTATAGTAAAATTGTATTATTGAATGATATTGTTATCTTCTTTAGAAATTGCTTTATTTTTAGTTTAGATGGTTAGATCATTGTTTATTTTTAAACTTCCTATTATACTAAATACCAAATCTTTCTATTTCTCTTGTTTTATTTCTTTCATCGTTTGCCTTAATGAATGTCATTCAATGAAACATACGATAGATTTGGTGACAAATTGGAATACAGTATCTCCTGTTCTAAATGATATGAAGAGTATAAAGAGATTGAAAAAAAATATTAATGTTTTCAAAAGTATATAGTCTGGTAGCTCAAGAAGTAGCTCAAGTAACTTCTCGGAAATTATTGTCCCCTAAAAAAGTTGTTCTACTCTTTAATATGTGCGAAAGTACAAAAACTTTACACTGAAATTGCGTAAGTTTTCACATTATTTTTATATTTTATTGCAAAACATTACTTTTATGCTAATGTCATTTCATTCATTCAGAAAAATACAATTTAATACAATAGAAAAAAAGTAAAGTTAAATAGAGCTTAGTTTAAAAAAATAAAGAAAAAATTATTTTTATGCATTGGATGTTATCAGAGATCAATTTTGATGAGATTTTCCACGCGATCAGACATCGTAAATGGCCTATTAGTTGGACAAGAGTTACAATACATTGACTCTTAACCAAAGAATTTTGTTATTTGCGCTTTTTTTCCGCATCATAAAAATTTCTCTTCACATTTAGTGAAGAAACCTTCTCTTTTCACTCCAAATAATATATATCACAAGATTAGAAATTGTTGAACCGCTTTTTCTTTACTTTACTCATTAATTTTGTTATATATAGTTTGTTTGATTCGATTATTTTATCTAATTTTGATGTTTAGCTACGAATTTGATAGTTTGATAGTTTTCATGCAGAATAGGGCGCGATTTTTATTTGATTTAATGCCGCAAATGTTAACTCATTTGAGGATTTTATCGCCTTTTTGTACTTACGATTCGTCCAGAAAATTGTAGTAAAGATTATCGAGTTGTAAAATTGGTTCTCCAATAGTCTAAACACCTATTATTGCATATTTTATGCAACATTCCATCACAATATTCAGGTATTTGCTGATAAAAAAGTAATACAAAAGAAGAAAAAGATAAGTTTATGGAAAATTTTCAACATTTTTTCTCTCTTCAAATAAAATGATTAGCAAGAATTCGAATATATGGTGAAAAATGCATAGAATAACCTAAAGTAAAAATTGAGCGAAAAAAATCTACTTTTCGTTAAGTAAGACAAATCTTCACTTTCAGTGCTATACTTTCACTTTTTATAATGCATTTGCAAAGTAATAAAGTATATATTCGTATATATTCTGTTATAGTATAATAATGGTCGACAATGAAAAGTACTTATACGAATTGAGAGAAAGAACCATAGCCTACCATAGCCTGGATTTTTTATTTGGGGGCTAAGACTGTTGAATGGAAAGTAAAAAATACTTCGTTGTATATTTTTGGTAATGATTTTTCTAATCGATTTCTAATTCAACTGTAGAAAGTTTTAGAGAAATGTTTAATCTATCGCAACACGTTTATTTCTAGGAAAACATCTGAAACTTGAGGGGGGGCCAGGACTCGGTTTTCCCATAGCTGGCAACGATATTTGGAAAGAGGATCCCTCGCTCTACACACACACACATATAGTACATGATACAGCTCTTTGTATGGTAATTAGGATAATGGCTTCAACCGAGCATTTTCCAAATGGAATTTACTAAAGTACTTATTTTTAACTTAAGTTAAGGCAAGTTGTTATAGATTTGCATCATGTGGGTATTGAAGAAATAAATGGAAAGATCATGTCTCTGCTTCTGCTTCTGCCTGTTGTACACTTTATTTCTCTCCACTATTTTTTATTCAACCCTAAAAAAGTTAGAGGAATATAAATGCGGACGAACAATATTGTTGCCGTACTTTCACATTTAGTTTCGCGATATTCTTCATTGAGCAGCACTTACACGTTAGCCAGTAATGTAAAGACACTGTTAGGTCTGATCCCATGAGAACTCTATATTTCACTAAAAGCTAACTTTCAATACTAACTTGAATATTTCAAATTTTCACTAATCATTCAATAAAACATTAGAATCAAATTTCAGTTAATTTTATTTTAAACATTAGTTTCATTTTATATCTTAGTTAACAATAATTATACCAAATGAATGCATTTCAATTAGTCTTAGATTTCAATATGTGATATTGAACTTGGTTTGGATTACTTAACACTGTCATTATTTGACAAAGTTTAGAAAAAAAGTTTCAATACAGTTAAATTAATGGAAGAGTTTTATAGTTAGACTTAACTGTATTAGAAAAACACTTCAAAATATTCCATTAATGCTTTTACAATTTATTCATTTTACTAATGAGTCGCAGAGCGTCGCCAACTTTTTCTTTGAATGCTCATTATGCAAATGAAGTCTCTGAGTAACTAAAAATCCATTTAAAAATAAGGCTAAAACAGTCACTCACACAAATGGGAATCGTGTGTAGGCTTGAGTGCTACCAGTAAATTAAATTAAACTTCAAAAATGAATAAAAAATTGCACAATATGCAAATTTCACATTAGTTTATTTCTCTAATATTTAACTTTAAATTTACTGATATTTAACAGATCCTAAAACAAATCCCGAAAAACTTAAACTTATTGTTTTTTTTTCGTTATATATACCGGTATTTACTTAATATTTTTGTGTTAAACTTTAAACATCCTGTTATCCTGTTTCATGTTTTTTCTCGTAGTTTTTTTCTAAGTTTCTGATTTTTGTATCGAAAGATCATTGCATTGTATTTCACATAAAAAAGTCTTATCAAAAGACCAATTAATGTAAAAGAATTTCTCTTTGGAAACAAAAAATTGAATGGCTTTTAAAAAACAACTTTCTCGTCAACAGATATAAAATATCATTAAAGTCAGTGACTTAATGAAGTATAAACTTTAATTTATTGTTTTGATGAAAAGATAAAGACAAACCTATCTTTTCATAACATTAGATTCAAGTTTGATTTGAGTGATAAATAAAAAATCTGATGATAACCAAAAAATTATATCCATTGTTTCATAGAATCAAATCTTAGAATTATGAACTTCTGAAGAGATATTTCAAACAATTACATAAAATAACAAAATACAGACTCTAAAAACAACGATAAGATCATAGTTTGTGGCATTAATTTGTTTATTAAAGAAAAGAAAAGAAAGATTATTAAATTAGTAGAATATGAAGGTTGGGGTAGAGTTAAGCTGCACCCAACTGCTCACTACTGTGTAACTAAAACATTAAATTTTGTCGTGTAATAATTTACATGCTATGCTTATAGTGTTAGTTAATTATTTTTTCTTCACTTTTTAATGGATATTTTCCCTCTCCTAATGCTTCATTTGAGATGAATTACACTGATATCACTGTTAGTCTACGTTGTATAACTTTCACATATTTCTACTTTTGCTCCTTTTTTCATACCAAAAATGCCATTAAATTTGTGGCTTACGTTTACTGCATATAAAAGATTTTCTTTTTTATGGATGAGCTTCACTCGTTAAATAATTTTACTTTTATTATTCTATTTTCTTTATTTAATTATTTCGGTTTTAGAGCAGATAATCTTTAATTTTCTTAACTTTGAATAGTTAGTTTTGAAAAACTGATAGTTTCTGTTCTAAAATATTTTTATTTTAAAAGCAAAATCCAATTATTGATAAACATTAGTTCTTTATTTGTGTTGATCTTTCACTTTGAATTAATGAGTTTTTGGCACAGAATTTGTATTTCGAAAGATTTTCTTTGAGTCTATAGCAAAATATATCTACGAAAACATTTTGGTTTAAAATTTTAAGATTTTCTTAATCAAAATTTTCAAATCAATTTTCTATTGACTCAAATACTTCAATATTAAGTTTTAATAATTAAAATATACAACTAATTAAAAACTTTTATTGATTTATTTTATAAGAAATGCCTAATTTTAAGACTAATTAGTCTCTCTCTTAAACTTAAATTTTAATGACAGTTCAAGTGAAAAACATGACATAATAATTGTTAAGTGATTAATGGCTGAATTAAAATTTTATGTAACTTCAAAATTCTTTGAAATTTATTATCACTTTTTCATAGCTTGATCGTTAATGTGTGCAAACTTTAAATTCGTTTGAAATGATCGTTCAAACATTCGGTTATTTTAGAAACTTTTTAATTTCTTTAACTTTTATTCGATTTATTG
Source organism: Malaconothrus monodactylus (assembly GCA_034697245.1). Lineage (NCBI taxonomy): Eukaryota > Metazoa > Arthropoda > Arachnida > Sarcoptiformes > Malaconothridae > Malaconothrus > Malaconothrus monodactylus. Next base: position 5,074 of record JAQIWZ010001903.1, read on the forward strand.
ATAAAGTACTTCAATTTTATAATTCATTGACTTCATTGAAAAAACTTCTTAACTGTATTACTACTTACTATAGAAGCAGATAATTTGTAAGCAAAGTTTTTGATTATTGCAGTTGAAAACAAAAAAATAATTAATTAAATTCACACTTTTGTAATAGAAAAGACAACAATGAATAAATACAATCCTCCTCTTTATGATACAGTCTCTCATAATCCACATGAGAGAATATCCAATAGAAATTTCAATTGTTATCCTAAATCTGTTTGATTGAGGCCTGTGCAGCATTTGTAATAATATGATTTATTTTAAGAAACCTGACTTCTAAAAAATGTTTAGCAAAATTGCAAAGTTTTTGTTTAGTCCATAAAACTTTTTAGTTTTTGTTTATTTATTACTTCTACACAAGTATTAAATGTAATAATATTTCATTTGTGACTTATTCCTAAACTGAAAGAAACTTAAATATTCTGGAAATAAAAATAAAAAAAATTATGAAAACAATTTAAGAAATAGATTTTAACCGAAAGCTAAATAATATGGTGTATATTAATGTTATAGCGCTAAATGATAATGCCTTTTGTAATAAGTGTTGAATTTTGGTGAGCGTTAATGGAATCCCTTAATAGTATAGCTCACAAACAAAATCATCTTTTCCGATGCTTTCCTGCTTTATATGCTCTCATTTAATGGCTAAATGTAAATTGCATTTTGACTTTTCCAAAAAGCATTTTAAGGTTATTTGTCATAAAACCCCTTTTTCTAGTTTAAGAGATACTTTCGCTCTTTATCAGTGGTTTCTCTTGTTTAGAGATAGAGAATGTTATGGCATTGCTATAGGAATGGACCCAAAAGTGGATCCAATAAATGGCCGGAACAAAGTCGGAGTAGTAGTAGTTATCGAGCTTATCTCTTATAGAGTGAGAAATGGACGAAAATGGCCTAAAACGGAAATAACAAAAGGGGATGCCTGTGGTTTCTGTGGTTTACCAAAATTGACTTCAATCTATAACTGAAAATGTTAGTCATTTAGTCAGTGGCGTAACTTTTAATTTTACTCAAAATTTCTCTTTTCTTTTTTGACAAAAGAGTCAATTTATTTAATTTATTGCCTAATTTTGGAGTTATGTGTTGTTTACAAATTAAATATATTTGAAGTTTGAGTAATCCTAAAATAAATTAGTTTAATTTATAGTGAATCACTAACTAATCTTTTGAGTAATAAATATGATTTCTAGTAACGTCTCTAAAGATACAGAAAGCTGTTTACTTTTATGCTAAAAATGTTATCAATTTTATTTCGATATTCGGATCTAAATGTGCAAAGTTTGAAAACATCATTTTGATAGGAATACAACATTTTCTCATACAGTAATACTTATAGTAATACTTATTTCGGTATTTTCTCTATACGCCACTGAGTTTTATAGCGAGTTGATAGCGAAGTATGAATGAAGAGAACTCATCTTAGGTCTAAAAATCCTCAAATCAATGCGATAACACCTTTAATGGCTGGCAGTTTCCTGAATAAGTTGAATTTCATTGTAGCGCTTCAGGAAGATTTGGACGAACAAAACTTAATGCTACCTAATGGTCATCGAAGTTATGACAAACACACTTTCATTGCATATGAAATGCATCATAAGATTGTAAAAATGTTAACTCAAGTGTTGCAACTCAAGAATATTCCAGAAGAATGCTGCATTTGGGGTAAATTTATATAAGTGAGTATTTGGTTAATGTTTAGCAAACATTTTCAAGTTATCTTTGAATTTGATTCTCATTTAGTGTCCATAGTTTACAATAACAAAACTGTTTCTTTTTTAAAATTATTGCTCTCATCCAATTAGAAGAAAGTTTAATGAATTGAATTTAATCATTGAATAGGATTTTTTGCTTTTTCAATAAAATTCAATATATTTAATGGGATAATAACAATAATAATAACTAAATGAGAATAATATTTTACTTACTTCTGATGGCTTATTGAGAACTTTGATGAACTTAAGGGAGTATTTCCTTGAAAACTTTCAAACCGAAATTCCGGTTATTAAAGAGAAACTTCATTCTTGCAATAGAATACAATAGCAGTCGTTACGCATAAAGCAATAAGTAATATAATATAAGAAAATTACTATTCTATTGAAATGCTGCAAATAAGTTACTTTAATATAAGTTACTTTAATATAAGTTACTTTAATTTAGCTTTTATTAAGTTTCAAGCAATACAATACAATTGCCATTCATTCAAACTGTACATCAAATAATGTGATCTCTATTTTATGAAAATGAGAAATTCTCACAAATTATTAATATTAATATTCATTTTTATCAATAAATTAATTTACTTAAGGAATATGCAAGGAATTTAATATCGAGTATTGCACTCTCGCTTTCGCCCGTTTGCCGTCATAACAATTTTAATATTCGACAATTCTTCTAAATATATTAATGTCACGCTTAAGTTATAATAATCAACAAAAGTAAAAATACAATAAGTGCTAAGCTGTACAATAGATTATTTTCCATTATAATACTATCTTTTTCTATTATTCTATGCTATATTCTATACTATATTCTCGATAATTTGCCATACCGTATGAGTCACTACTACTGTATTACATTATAATACCTGTAGGTCGACCACTCTCTTTCTTCTCTCTTTCTATTTTAATGATGTTTGTCTAACTTTATCATTATTTTAATAGAATATTCTTTTATTATTATACAGTAAAACCTCTACACGTTTAAGTGCTGTCTTTTAACAATACCGGAAGTTTTATGTTTATGAAAACATTTATAAACGTTTTTTAAGCAATCAAAAGAGAAGAAGACCACCAAATGAGCTAATGAAAGATTGATCACATGAAAACATAAATAAATTTTAATTAATATGATTTGGAAATACTCTATAACTTAAACTTTTTTTGAAAGTGAAGAGAAATTAAAGCAACTTTTTCTTACTTCTCACACACTAACAGACTTAAGTCAATTATGATTGGAATTAATAAAGTTAATTAAATGTTTTTTGTCATAAATTGTCTTGAATTGAAGAGGTTTTACTGTATAAACAGAGCCGATGATGAAAAGAACTGTTGAGCTTACGTTAAATACTAATAAAACAATTTTTGATTAAAAACTAAGTTTTTTAAATACAGAACTTTTAAATGTCATAACAATTTTCAATTCTTAAAATTAATTCACTTTTTCAACTCACTGTTCGAATTAAGAATAATTGTTTAATAATAGTGTCTTTTAAATATGTAATATATTAGTTCTTTTAGTTGACTCAAAATTTGAATCAAAATTTGAATTAAAATTTGAATCAAAATTTAAATCAAAGTTTTAGTTGACTTGAATTCTAAATTTTATACAAGTTTTGTTCTCTTAAAATCCTACCGATTGCTTTCAAAGGGTGAATCACCACTTGCATAACCACTTGAGCCATCGCAAACCTCCACAAGTTCTTGTGTTTGTCTCTTGATGTGATCCAAACTTGTCATTTGATTCAAATTGGCGAAAACCATTCTCTCCTCATAATCGTATTCGCACAATATTTTATTTTCATATAAATAAAAGCGATCGCCGACACAGAATCTCTAAAAAAGTAAATAACAATTGAAAATCTCTGAATTCTATTAATAGAATAATTCTTGGAATTAGTTTAGTTAAGAATTAAATATATCCTAATTAAATGTGTAAAGCTTTATGTTGTGAAAAAGTTTCTTCAATTAAATAAGAAAACTGTTATTATAGGAAATTCTAAGTTGGAGAATATCTTATCTCCAAAAAATGTTTATTTATTGACGTAGATGAATATGAATAATTGATAAAAATATTCAGAATTCATATGAAAATTGATGTAAAAATGAAGATAAGTTTGAGCTCATTTATTAATTGAAAAAAAATCGCTTACGTGATTACAAGCTTCACATTTAAAGCATTCAAGATGATAGACGTTTCCTAGAAAATAAACCTCACGTTATTCTCCTTAATAAATATTATTTTTAATAACATTCAATAATTTAAGATCAAGTTTTTTAAATATTTCAGTCAATATTTCATTCGAGTTGAAAATTTTTAATTAAAATTATTAATTTGTATTTCCTTCGATGGGCGAAAGTTTCTTAAGTGTAAACATTATATATTACTCAGAAGTAGCCTATCTTTACAACACTTGCTTTCGCTCATTGAACGAGATATGAAATTGATTGCATTAATTAAGAATTTTGACTTTGAATTATAATTTCCGTTCACGAAAATGATATATTTATGATTAGTTTTATTTGAATGAATTGATACTTAGAATGATTTAAGCTCAAAAATAAAATAATAATCAGAAGTAAATTGGATTACCTCTGGCCCTCATAACCATTTCAAAAGCTGGAATTTGCTTATTGCAAGCCGAACACAGTCCTGTTGCGCCAAACATCCTGCAACACAATAGAAAAATAATTCTATCAACAAATTCTCGCTTCACACATTTCCAAAATGCGTTTTTATATAACGGAATTTTATCTGGATTTAAGTAGACTGATGTCATATCAGTTTCTCATTCTCATGCATGAGATCTTTATTTTAAAGATTAAAATATATTAACTCAATCCTAACTAATCAATAGAAATTTTTTAAAAATTTGTATCAGAACTAAATTGTGAATTAAAGTCGAATGAAGTCAATGCAAATATTGATAGAGAGTTGAAAATTTCTATATATTATTTGTTATATCCCATGTGTATAGATATCTATTTATACTGTTAAGCAATTTTTATGAACATTGTTTGGCTGAATCAAAATGTGTTATTTTCATTACTGAACTGTTAAAATTGATTTCGATTTAATTTTAAAATTTCAAAATAAACTTAAAAAACATTAAAACAATGAATCAAACCTGAGGTAATCTCTTTTGCAAAGAATGAGATCAGCTTTAGTGAATAATGTGGAACCGACTTCTCCCAAACGACAGTCACAACAAACACATTTGAGACAATCTTCATGCCAGAGATGGTCAAGTGCTTTGAGAAGATATCGTTCTTTTATTATTTTGTGACATCCGTAACATTCGGGAGCATTGGTTGAGCTCGATTTTGCTGACGATAAACTTTGAAGCGATGATACATGACTTGAAGTCAAAATGTCATTATTACTAATGTTAGCACTGCTTGTATTTCCACTGCTATTATTACTACAATTTTGCTTTGAATTATTCAGCGATTTATTTATTGCTGACATTTTGCTTTTTGATCTCATAATAATTTAGAGCATAGGATGCGTTGATTGACAAATAAGCAAAAATATGTGTTATATGTGTT
>JAQIWZ010001904.1:0-10380 GCA_034697245.1 Malaconothrus monodactylus
ATTTAATAATTATTTGATATTAAGAAAAAGCGTTTTATTATTAATAATAAGAAAAATAATTATTAATTATTCAGAAAATAAAAGTAACAAAAGTTTTAATGAAAGGAAATATGAGTTTAGAGCCAATTATTTCATTACAATCACAACAAGACGTCGATAAATGTGTTGATGTATGAAATTATTCATTAATTTTAATTCATTTTTTCTAATATTTTTATTAATATTTTTTTCGTTAATTTATTTTTTTCTCAATTAATGCTATTTTTTCTCGTTTTTTGTTTCAGTTTTTGTTTTTCTCTTGAGTTCAAAATATATTTCGATAAATAGTCTATAGTTTTGACGAAGTCTTTAATCAATTGTTTTATAATTTTTTTGTATTATTTTTAGTCCTATTTTTGTCATTAATTTATTCGCTATTTGTTTATTTCTCTTATTTTTCAGTTTTTTTCTCTCATTTTTGTGTTGCGTTCAAAATGTCAATAATTAGTCAATACTTTTGATTACGTCATAAAAATTGATATAATTTTTTTCTTGTAATTAATATTTTATTTGACATTTTATTTCCGATTCATTATTAAAAACAGAAATCCTATGAAAACAAAACTATAATTTCCTAAAAAATTAGACTTATTTTCTCTAAAAACCTATTTTTTAATTCCGATATCAGAGTTTTTAACTCAACGGATGTTTTGATGAATAAATTAATTAAGTATTGATTTTAATAATTGTTTTTTGAATTTGTTTTAGTGTCCACTATGTATGGAAGCCCTCGATTACGATGATTTAGGATTTTTTCCGTGTAGTTGTGGTTATCAGGTCTGCAGATTCTGTTGGCATCGATTGAAAAACGACGAAAACGGCTTATGTCCGGCTTGTCGTCAGGTATTTATTGACCAAAACCTTAAATTTTTTTCTTTCTCTTAAAATATATTCAAAAATGATTCTAAAAAACTATCACTTTATTGAGTTGAAAGTATTTTTCAATTTATTTATAATATGATTCTTTGAGAACTAAATTTTTTCTTCACTTAAGTCTTGCCGTCAGATATTTATTGATCAAAAATTTTTACCTCAAAATCAATTTCAACTTAACTTTCGATTAAATCCAGTCTTATTTTTCTATTTTTTCTGCCGTAGAAAAAAGTTTAAAGTTTAAAATTATTTTTAATTAATCGACAGTTTATTTGTGTCGAAAAAACTTCACTTTTTTTTAATGAAAACTTAACTAAAACTTTATTAGTTTTAAAAATTGATATAAATTTTTCTGTCGCTCAAAATACACTCAAAAAGTTATTTATAAAAACTATAATTTTCTTGACTTATGTACTGATTCTTTTAGAGCAAAACTTTTCAGCCTTTTTATCATTCAATTCGTTGAGAACTAAATGTTTACTCAATTAAGGCTTATGTCCGGCTTTTCGTCCGGTATTTATTGTGATTAAAACCTCAATATTTTTACCTTAAAATCGATACCAATTTAATCAAAAAAATTGTCTTTTATTAAATTCTGTTATTATTTTTCAATATTTTTTCAATTTTTCTGCATTAGAAATAATTTAAATTATTTAATAAATCAATAGTTTATTTGAGTTATAGAAAAAACTTTTTATGCAATCTTTAAGTCTATTTATAATTCATTTTTTAAATTCCTATAATTTTTATCAATCATTGATTCATTGACTTGAAATTGAATTCAGTCTTTATTTACTCAAGTTTCAAGTTTTTTGAAGCAGAAAAACACAAATATTTTTATTAAAATAAACCAAAACTATGACTTAAAATACTTGAAAATTATTTCTTAAAATTATTTTCTTGACTTAAGTACTGATTATTTTAGACCAAAATTTTCAATCTTTGTAAAAATCGATTCTTTGATAAATAAATTTCTAAATTAAGGTTTATGTCCGGCTTGTCGTCAGATATTTATTGACTAAAATCTAAATCAATAGTTTATTTGCGTCACAAAAAAACTTTTTTATTTTAATGCAAAACTTTAAATCTATTTATTATTCATTCTTTAATTTTCTAAAGTTTTTATCAATAAATAATTTACTTTTTATTAAATTAAGTCTTTATTGACTTTAGTTTAGGTTTATTGGGGCAAAAATTGCAAATATTTTTATCAAATTAAAAGGAAACCTTTGACTTTGATATCAGTTTTTTAGTCGCAAAAAAAATACTGAAAAACTTTTCTAAAAGTCTATTGTTTTCTTGAGTTTATTATTTTAGAGCAAACTTTCAGCCTTTTTATTATTAAATTCTTTGAGAACTTTTTTTATTACTATTTGTCTTATTGTTTGAATATTCAGTTCTTCCGCTTTTTTATTAGTTTTTTATTTGTCTTAAAAATATATTTTTCTCATAAATACCTGTTTTTTCTCTCAGTATTTAAAAAAAAGTAAAAAATTTGCTCATAATCTCTTTTAAATTGTTTTAAATAAAGTCTGAACTGATTTTTAAAAACTTTCAGTTTTCATAAGTCTTTAAAACTCGTCTAAAAGTATTGAAAAACCTTAAGAAATACTTTCCATAAGTTTCTCAACACTTAATGAAATGAAATACAAAACCATAAAAAATAATTATAACTACTATTCAAGTGTTGAAATTAATTTCTCAAACTTTCAAACTTTTACTGCATTTAATTTTCCTTAAAATTCAGTTCAACAATAATTAACCAATAATTCAATCGAAAAAAAATTAAATTCAAATAAACGACAAATAATTCGACACTTTTGTGACATAAATCTCAATAAAATTCATTGCAATTAAAGTTCAATTTTGATAACAAATAAAAATTAAAAGATAAGAGAAATAAAACAAGAAATAAAAGATCTAATCAAAAGTTCATAAAAACTTTATTTTTACTCTTCATTTAAATACTTCAATAAATAATTCCTATCATTAATAGAAAAATTAAGAAAAAATTTTAATGTCTTCTCAATCCTTGTCCTAAATTTTATTTACAATGATTTCTATATCTCTTGAAATCATTGACTACTTTTTCAAAAGCATTTAATTCTCTCGTTCAATAACTAAAACAATTTATTTCTCTAATAAATAGCCTATAATTACAAATAAAAAACTTCTTTTTGATTCTGAATTTTCCAGTCCTTGACCTTCGGTTTTATATTGATTTTAAAAATTGAAATTCAATTAGTTTCGAAACTATAGGAAATCGACATTTTTATATAAATTTATTTTTAGTACAGTTTTTAAAACCAAATAAAGATATAAATCATTGACTTTTCACTCAACTGTCAGTCCTTTTACTCAATGTTATTCATTATTCTCGTTCAACAATTTTAATGTTGGCTTTGAATCTCAATGTTTAGAGTTATGGGAAAAGTTTTTTTCTTCTGTTTATTCATGTTTTTTGACACATTTTTTCGTCTTTTTTCAAGAATTTATAGCTATTTTCCATTCGCTTTTCAAAGACTTTTCCTTAAAGTTCTTTAAAATTCTGAACTTTTTTTTAACTAAAACTTCTTTTTCTGTTAAAATTTTTAAAGAATTTTTAGTTTTTAACAATTTTTCAGTTGTTTTTCAACTTTATTATCCAATCAAAAGTTGAACAGATGTTTGACTTTCGGTTTATTTAATCAATCAATTAATTAATATTCCAATTCATATGTTTTAGTTATTTATGATTTTTAATTATGAATAATATAAACATAAAATTTAAATAAAAATTATTCTCTTTATCTCAAAGTCTTAATACTTATCAAAATAAATATTTATAACTCAAAGAATATTTATTTATTTGGAATTCATATTCACTTCCAGTCAAACCTTAATATAAATAGAAAGTTATCTAAACTTTTCGCTCAATTTCGTGAATAAATTGAACCCTTATTTGATTCGCTGAAAACCATATTTTTCGATATTTATGTAAACCGTATTAAAAGTGGAAAATTGTCAAAACTTTTTCGCTTTATTTCTGATTCACTAAAACTTTTCCTTTTTTGTAAAAATAAAAGTTATAAAAACTTTTTAGTCACTATTTCTAGAATAAAAACTCATTTATCGAAAGTTTTATTCTCTTAAGAATAGGTATAAAACTATCAAAACTTTTTACACATTTTCAAAAAATAAACGAAACTTTTTCCTAAATATTAATAAAAACTTTTTTTTACTAAAAATTAGTTTAATTTCAAAATAAAATCTCAAAACTTTAACAATAATTTTAAATATCAAACAGAAAACTATAAAAACTTTTTTGCCTCAATCTCAAAACCAATAATAAAATTACAATTAATTTATTTTTCAGTTATATCCCGACTCTCCGATACAGTTCTCGACAATCAGTATCGAAGCGGTAGAAGAACTTAAAAAGAGAAAAAAGAAACAAAAAGAAAAACAAAAACTAAAAGACGGTAATTATGAATAACAAAAGAAAATTTCTCTTAAACTTTTTTTTTATTGAAATGTAAACTAACTCTCAATTTCTCTATCACTTAAACAGCGGCCAAATCACAAAACCTTTCGTCAGTACGTGTTGTGCAAAAAAATTTATTATTTGTTATTGGATTACCTCAACGGCTATCACAAGAAGACTTGAGGTTTGACTCGAAATCTCATATTAATTTCACTCAATAATACATTATTTCAATAGAACTAAAGACGAAGAGAAGGAAAATAATTTTATATTAAAAATTAATTTTCAAATTATTCTAAAACTAGAAATAGTTTTCAAGTATTGACTCGAAATCTCTTTATTTCTCTCTCGAAAAAAACCTTTAATTCAAGAGAACTAAAAACGAACAGAAGTAAAAATAAATATTTCAAAAATTAATTTTAAATTATTCTTAAGCTATAAATAGTTTCTGAAAATATTTGTTCAATAATTTGATTGATTTTTAACCTTCAATTGAAAGCCCTTTTTCTCAATCTCAATATATTTATTATTGAACTCTCTCAATATTTTCTTAACATTTAGTTCTTATTATCGTTTAATAGCCTATAATGACGACTATTATAGTGGTGAATATAAGTTATAATAAGAAAAAGCTTCTTATTATAATGTAATCAAAATATTTTTCTTTCTCTTCGCAAGTCTTTTATTTCTAAATCTCTTTTTGATATAGTTTTCAAAATGAAAACAATTTTCTTTAAAACTTGTTTTTCTCGTATTTCCTTCTCTTATATATAAAGAACTGGTTTTAATACATATTTCTCGCTTTAAAACATCACTTATTAAGGGATGGATTGAGAAAAGAAAAAAAATATTTCAGTCATTATTCATAACACTTTTTATTTGATATAATTTTCTTTTTTTTATTTAAAAATATTTTGCTCGAAATTTATCTTCAATTTTCTTATCCCTTAATAATTATAATCTAATGATTAGATAATTGAAAGGGTTTTTCATTTAATTCCAGTCTTACGTAAGACTTGTTTTTGAGATTAGATTTTAATTAATTTAAAGAAATTTTTTTAAATTTTAAACCAAAATATTTAATCAGAAAATAGTTTTTTACCATTTATCAAAATTATTACTCAATTCTTTCCCTGAAATGTATAATTATCGAAAAGTTTTTCACTATATTCTCTACTCATAACAAGTTTTATAGAATTAAAAATGTTGACAAAATTTTAATTAATTAATGAAAAGGATTAATATAATTAATGATTAAGAAATTTTCGTCAAATTAATTGATAGTAAAAATCAGTTTTAGTTTTTATGAACTTTTTTTACGCATAATAAATTTTTATTCAGTCCTAAAGCTTTTCAACCAAAACTTTTTTCAACTTTTATTTAGAGTTAAACTTTATTTTATAGATATCTCTCACAAAAATCTATATCTGTTATGACTTCAAAACAGTATAAAAGTTTAATATTTAATAAACTATTTAATTATCTCGTGTTTTATGAATAATAAATATTTTTCTATCGATCGAAAACTTTGATTACAATTCTCTCATCCGTAAAGCGATAACAATTTTCAAACATTTTCTACTCAAATATAAAACTCAAGTTAAAAATGAAATAAAATCTTGAGTTTAAAGAAAAGAATAAATCCTTTCAAGCGTTAAACTAATAATAATTATTATTAAAATCAGTTGACTATCAGCTCATTATTTCAATTAAAACCTCAAAAAACCTTTCCTTAAAAAAAGTGATAATAATCTCGAAAAAAAATAAAAACCTTTTAAACCAATTATTGCATAATTTTCTCAAATGATTGACTAATTTCTCAAAAGAAAACAAAATTTTTTAAAAACATTTTAAAACCAATTATTACACAATTATATCAAATGATTGACTAATTTTTGAATTGTTTTTAATTTTATTCTCAATAGAAAAGAGTTTAGTAAATACGGAAAGATCTTAAAAATGGTAATAAACGCTTCTTCGGCTTATGTGACATATACTCGACCCGAGGACGCGGTCGCCGCTATTAAATCATTAAACGATAGCTCTTATAATGTCAATAAAAACGGTATCAGAACTAATACAACACCGATATTAAGGGCTTCTTTAGGGACCACTAAATATTGTACGCATTGGTTGAGATGTCAGACGTGTCCCAAACAACCGGATTGTGAGTCTAATTATTTGTCATTTTTGTTTTAATTTCAAGTTTTAATTGAGTTTTTTTAAAGGCAGAAATTCTATTTTTTGAGCTCTCGTTTCAATGACTTTAAACTCAAATACCTTTAGAAAAAATAGAAGAGATTTTTGTTTTACTTATTTTTTTGAAGTCTTGGAAACTATTAAGAAATCGAAAGTTTTGTTGTTTAGAAATGAATACAAATATAGTTTTATTGCAAATCGGTATATATTATAATAAATATGTTTAAATGTTGTAATAGTTTTTCTCGTGATCTGAGCTATGATTGAATGCATGCTCAAAATCGTTATAATTTTTTTTTCAAAGCATAAGAATTATTACAAAATCGATATTGAGTTTCATTTTAATGTCTATCCCTCACGACTTGAGCTCTGAATTAAACCAGAATCAAATCAAATCTCATAACTTCTCAACAAAAAAAGAAGTTTCAAAATAGTTTAATTAACTTTTTATTTAAATTTATTTAACAAAATAATTAATACTCAAGACTCGAGCAGTGAAGAAATCGTGTCTCAAGAGCAATAAAAACAAAACCAAAACTTATTTTTTCAATTAAATGTTCAAATCAAAAGCCTTTTTATTTACTTTTATAAACTTAACATAAATTTAAATTTCCTTCTAATTTCTTATCTGTTGCTTCAAAACAACTATTGATTAATTCATTCAGAGTTTAAACATTAATCATATTTTTTTTCTTAGTCTAAGATTTTTTTTCCAGAACTCAGTCTAAAAAGTCCTCAAAATTTCTATTTCTGAAAAAAAAACATTTTTCAAATATTTTTTCCTCTAAAATAATTTGATAATTTTTAAAAAATTTTTAAACATTTCTAAATGTAGTGAATTTTACACAAAAAATTGAAACTAATTATCGACTCATTTGTTTCCTTAACTGCCTTTAAAAAATGGAAATTATAATTATTTTGTTTGCGTTAACTCTTAAAAAAATAGAAAATTAATTAATTATTTCTCTCATATTAATAGGTATGTATTTGCACGAAATGGCAGAACCCGAGGCCTCGTTTACTAAGGAAGAGATGCAATTAGGAAAACATACAGAATATGAGAAACGATTAATTCATTATTATTTGGATCTGTTATCAAAAGAGAAGGAGAAGAAAAAATTAGAATTAATTTCTTGTGACAAATCGAGTGATAATAATAAGTGTAATAATAATAAATCGTTTTTGATTAACAACCGAAAAATTTTGGCTAATAATAGAGAGTTTGTTATCGATAGTAATGGTTGTAATAATGGCTGCGATGAGACCAGTAATGATTCGGTGATTAATTTTGATTATTAATTCATTTTTGTGAACTTTTTTTCTGACAAATTTTAGATCAAAATTGATTTCCGATTGAGTGTAACTCAAGAGACGTTTCGTTTTCAAAATAAATATCAATTTTAATTCTCTATTACTTATCCATAGCTTCAAAACAATTATTGATTAATTCAGTCATTGTTTTGAAATTAAATCCTTTTTTTCTTAGCGTTTATTTTTCTCTCGCATGAGTTTTGCATAAAAAGAATTATTTTTTTATCGACTCATTTGTTTCGATAATCCTTAAAAAAAGAATTCAATTCTGACTTAAAATCAATCTCTAAATAGTATCTTATTTTCAAAACTCAGTCATAAAAGTCTTCTAAATATCCATTTCGTAAAAAATTTTTTCGGAAAAAAGAAAAACAAAACTTTTCTCTCAAATAATTTCTCACTTTTTCTAAAAACTTTTTTCAAAACATTTTTATAAACAAAAAATTTTCTAAACTTTATTTTCTCCTCAAAAAATAGTTACTGAATGGCGAGAGCGATACCGAACGGTCAGTACCGCAGAGCACGCCTTCGCCACTACTTCCTTGTCGTTGGGGAACAGCTCTTAATCGAAGTAATTGTTCATCAAATTCAGAATCAAATAGTAATAGTTTGAGTTCGACTCCAAATAACACATTAATAACAAATCACACGCCATTGTCTTCTTCGACAACAACAACAGCACAACAGTCTTCAAAAAACGGAGAACTAATCAATAATATAGACGACAACGCAGTCGACACTTCGATCACATCCGCCGAAGACATAAATAATGGTATCGATGACGATAGCGATGATATGACCGCAGATGACGACGGATTAGATTTTGATCCGATCTCGATATCAAGTCGTGGTCTTCAAGACTTGTTAAGAGATTGTAATTCAGACCTGATTTGTATTAATAATAGCAATGATTTAAATTTAATTAATCACAAGTTTGGCGTAAATCAAGTTCAACAACAGTTCAATACTAATAAACCTGTTATTCATTTTAATAATCAAGAATCGGTTCAAAATCAGGGACTTCAACAACAGTCACATCAATGGCAACAACAACAGAATTCGTTGAGACAATTGTTACCTAATGTTAACATTACTTTTCAACACCAGAATAATAGTAATAATAGCAGTCCTTTTTTTAATGGTTTGAGAGATAGTTCGCAACCGGTTTTCAATAATACGCATATTAGGTATTTATTTCTTAATTCATTTATCAATTTTTTTATTAGTTTTAATACTATTTTGTTTTAATAGTGTTTTTGAGTCCAGTTTTTGGGAATATCTTCTATTCAAAACTCATTTCAAACTTAGTTTTCGGTTATTTTCTCAGATTTTGTTTGAATTCTCGACTTATTATTGTTTTTAATGAACTATTTTTTGAGTTCAATATTTTTTTAAACTTTTTTTCTGGAGTTTTTAAAGTTATTTGTCTTTCAATTCAGTTATTATTTGATCTCTTATTTAATGTTTTTAAGTTAAGCCTTAAATATATGTTTAAAAAGACTTTTTATCATTTCTTAAGAATATATTGGATTAAGATTTAGTTCTCAAGTAATTAATTATTAGATTTAAGTTTGAAAAGAAGTTTTAATTATCCAGCACTTCATTAATTACTATAAGTTTTTAAAAATCAAACTTCAGTTTTGAACCAAAAGTTTTCATTTAGTTTTAATTAAGATTTCAAAGACTTAGTTCACAATTGAATTAAAATTGATTTGAATTTTGTTTTATAGACAACCACAACAACAGCAACCAATCGGTCATCAAATACCAATAAGCGGTCAACTAATAGGCCATCCGGTGATGTCATCGGCGGCTAATGTCAGTGCGAATGGAGTTAATTGTGTTCCGCAATATTGGAATCAAACACAACAACAACAACAACAGCAACACATTCTTCGACTGCAACATCAACAACAACAACAACAACTTCAAAGACAGCAACAGTTCAGTCAAAGATTTTTTATGCCAACCATTGGGTCGATGTCCGTAAGACAACCGCCGCCCGGCTTTTGATGGAAAACGAAAGAAAAAAAATAATTTTTTTTCAAACAACAAAAACAAGTTTTATTATAAAAAACAAAGTTTTGATTTCTCTTTTTCTCGATTAAATTTTCAAAACATTTCTTTCTATTAATTGATAATTATATTGAAAAAAAATGAACTGATTTTTTAGTGGCTCTCAAAAGGATTGGATATTTAAAAAATACAAAATGTGCGCAAAAATTAATTTGTTTTTTAAATAAATTATAAAAAATTTTCTGTTTTTTTTCTTTACTTCTGTTTTTGTGGAGATTTGGAATTCTTATAAAATAACACAAAAGAGATTACTTGAAAAAATTTCTCTTTTATTATTGAAAAAAAATCTTTCCATCGATTATATAATTAATTATAAATATATTATAAGTTTTTTTTTCTGTCGTTTTAACGAAAAAGAAGTTAAATATTGTTTGCCTTCAGTTTTATTTTTCTCGAACTGTTGTCTGTTTTTTAAAAAG
>JAQIWZ010001905.1:0-10379 GCA_034697245.1 Malaconothrus monodactylus
GACTTGACTTGACTTGTGATTCATTTTTAAATTATAATTAATTATTGAAATAAAATAAAATTTAATTTTCAAATTAAAGCGATTTATTCAAAAAGTTGAGTCATAAAGAGTTTCAAATATTGACTCATTTCTTGTTTTCGATATTAAACTCCGAAGAATGTAAGAAAAGATTTCGCGCCTGTTTTCCGGTTCTCGACAGAAGACAAGAATCAGAATTTCGTCAAATCACTTATAAATGGATTCAAGAAATCACTGAAAAAGTTGAGTCAATCCTTTATTTTATTAAAAAAAACTTTAATAGCTTTTACTTTAAATGATTGTATAATAAGGAAACTGAAGTAAACTTTCCGCGAGTGGTTCCCATCTTTTTTCAAAACCTTTCTGGAGAAGCTTTTTGTCATTTGTATTTAGAATTTTCGAATTATATTTTGTCGAAAGTTATTAATAAACTCGTAATTTCAGAGTCTATTAAATTGAATTCAATTGATTTGAATGATTGCAATTTGACTGATAGACAAACTAAGAATCAATTTGATAGCTATCAAAAAGAAAAGTTAGGCATCGAAGAAGCGACCAATCATTGGATTAATGAAATGCACTATTTTCTTGATACTAACCATAAACTTATGGAATCTATAAAAATTTTTGATCAAAACAAAACTCAAATTTTAAAAGGAACTGAACTCAAGCTTTTACCGGACATTAACTTAAACGAAGAAACTTTAATCTATTATATGAATGAATTGCGAAATGATGTGCAAAAATTGACAAACATTTTGAATTCCCTCAATAATAATGCGAACAAGAATTGGAAAATTTATTTGAAGTCATTTGAATCGCAAATTAATCCATCGCTATATTCTTCAATCAGTTTAAATGATTTGAGCCAAAACTCAACTCAAAATAACAATTTATTTGATTGTGTGGTTCGAAACTTAGAATTTCGTATAAAAATTTATGACACAATTATTGAAAGAAACGGTAATTAAAAAAATGTTTAATATTTATACTATTTCTACAATCAAAGTAATGCTAGATTTCATTGAATTAATGAATAGTTCACTTTTAAAAAGCTTTATAGAAAAGAAAACATTTTTCATAGATTTACAAAATAAAAAATATTTAATTTACATTCAAACAAATGAAAAAAATTTCACTTAAATATCAAATAAATAAGAACTTGTATTTCAATAAAATATAGCGCAAAACAATGGTTTGGTTAAGTTTATCGAATTTTCTTCAAAACTAATAATCTCAGCTCAAAGTTATCGAAAACAATTGGTAGAAATGACAACTCAGTTGAAAAGTTTGTTCATTCAATTAAAGAATTTGGTTCAAAATAGAAGACTTGAACTTCTTAGGAATCCGATAATTATTGGTAGACGTAAATGGTTTGAGTCAAGAATTCCAGACATCACTCAAATAAACTTCAAATTGAAGCCCATTAAAAATGAATCAAAAACTAAAGAAATAACCAGTGCTTTAATAGATAATGAAGTTCCTTATGAAGTGCCCAAATTTGTTTCGCGTCATTTGCTCTGCAATTATTCTTTTAAATTGATGGACATAAGCACTTGTGAATATATAGCTCCGAGCGGTTCAATGGAAGACTCGCTTCTATTTTCACCAATTGAAACAACAAATGACACAATCGAGTGATCAACAAAATTAAATATTAATCAATCGAAGCTTATATTTTTAAAATTAGTTAATTCTTTCTTTATTTAAAGATTAATTTTATGATTTAAATCAATTTAAATATTTTCATTGAATGTACTGTCATTACAGGTGATAATTGATTGCATGAGCGCTAAAAACGAAACAATATTTACATAAAATTAGAAGATTATTATCTTTTTAAAGTCATTATAAATATTGATAATTGAAATGCTAATAAATTTGCTTTAACTATAATCAGATTCGTGGCCACGATTTTCCAAGCTCTGGTCCTGAACTTAATTCAAAAATTGACACAAATCATATGTGCATTTGATTGGTTTAAATTTAGTTATTTGACAGCAATTTTCATTTTTTCAATCATTCATTAATGGGAATCTAATATTAACACTATTAATACTCTAATTATTTAGTATTTCTGCTTTAAAAATGAGTCAATAATTGTTTAAAATAACTTTTAAGTTCATTTCCTTAAGAATAATAACTTTTTATGAAAAAATTGCTTATTTGAGAAATTTTGATTAGTCTTATGAACCATTTGAAAAATTTGTCTCATTTTGCAGAACAGATTTGAGACCAAATCAAATCATTGCTAATTATATGAAACTACGATTTTTTTTAATTCGGCACACAATCAAATCTCTAAATCTTTTGTGTACTAATATTCGCGCTGAGGGCATATGTTTTGTGTTAAGACATTTCAATTATAAAACATGTTTGATATTTAATTTTGTTTGCATTTGTTTCGTGTTATATTCAAATTTGTAACTCAATAAATTGTTGCTCAGAGAAGAGTTAAAGTATTAAGTGCTAAGTCATATGTTTATTAATAATCAATCATTACTTATTTGTAGTATTTCAATATTGAATCAATACTTGTGTGAATGCAATTTAAACTTTAAAGATTAGGAAAAAGTAAAAAGTGAACCTCAGAAGTGAAACATTTAGTAGTAGTGATGCATCGCTTATCTTAATGCTTAAACAAATGACTTAATTGTTGACTTCTAATTATACTAACAAGATATATACTGACAAGGTAGCAACATTTGTAACATTTTCAAGCATAAAGTGAACATTGCATTGAGAATTGCAATCCTATCACAACATATTAATAGTGAATCACTCGTATCAATGATGTGATAATAATGAATATAATTTGGCTTTAATTGAATGAATTGCTTCTTTTTGTCAATTTCTAATCGATTTTATGAAAAACATTTTGTAATTTAATTTTGAAGTAATTTTTGATCAATAAATTAATATAAAATCTGAATTGAATAATCCAATCAAAATTGTTAGAAATGTATAAATTATAATAAAAAATGATCCGATTATTAGACCAATGTGAGGATTTTCTTCCACCAGAAATGTTTGATCTGCAAATTAATTGTTGTTTTTAAGACTTCTATCATTAATTTATCGATCATTTAATAATATACATAAAATAAGTTTAACTCCAGTGAAGGCGAGGCCCATATTTCCCCAAAATGCTATTTTGCAACAAATGATATATTCTTTGAAAATACAAATAAATGTAAAGACAGAGAAACCAACGAATGCAATAACACCAGTGATCCAAATGCCATAATTGACTTTAATATTTGTTTGACCCGTCAGTACTAAAGACGCACCGATTGTTAATATAATGGTGAGTAAACCACTTGTCACTAAGATTAAAGCTTTAATTAATTTTCTTCGACTTTGGATCAATTTCTTGCAATTCATCGAAAAAATTGTAAATCAAAAACGAAAAAACTTAAAAATGAATATTTAAGGTATTTATATAGACATAAAAATATAATTAATATAAGAGTGAATTATTTGAAACTAAAAGCTTTGATCTTAAGCATCGATTTAATTAAATGTTATGAATTGTTATAATACAACTGTTACTTTGATTGCAAGCACTAAATTATTGTCAATTATTAAGTCAATTATTAACAGCTCAACTTTTTTTCATTATAAAATAGAACTGATATCACTCAAAGAGATGCACTTTTTACATAACTTAACAACAGAGCTATTTTTCGAGATTAGGTAAAAATATTTTACGAAATGTTGATTTCTAAAAATTGGCTATTCCTTCATTGTTTATTTTTTTAATTCAAAAGCTTTGCTTTAAATTGAGCTCAAAATAAAGAAAAAAGGCTTAAGAATTACTCTAACAGTATCTCTACAATTGAATTTTGTAGTTCAAAATCATAATTTTTATTAATTCGATTAAAAAAAAGAAGTTCACAACCAGTCTTTATATTATTTTATGTAATTTGAAATAACCCTTCAAACTAATGTAATTGACAATGATTTGGACATAAATAGTTGCTTTGTTTCAATTTTGCAATAATTTATTTAAAAGAAAAAATAATGTACAGAAATGAACGTAAGAATTTACAAATTCTATGAAAAAGCAAAGGATTGAGAACTTGAGACCAGTCAAACCAAATAATAAAGAGCTATTGGCATATGAAGTCTGCTGGCAGATGTCTGCTGGCAGATTGGGGAATAAAATGGATATAGGAGTGAAGGGAAGAGGAGGAATGAAATTCACTTATTTTGATTGACTTGAGAATCATTCTTACTCTTAAATGCATGGCATCTGTGAAGTTCGTGCTTTGCATCAAAAAATTTTTTGAACATAATTTTCTCCTTAAGTACAATTGAAATTAATTTATGCTAATTTATTATAAGATTCTGGAGGATTGCGCTTTCTTTTAGAGAATTTTCTGCCATCAAGATATTCAAATTCATAACCAAAAAAAGCCGCGAAAACAAACATCAATCCAAATGCAATAAAAGAAATGACTGAAATAATGGCCATAACAAGTGATGCGCTCTCAAAAAACCAGCGATTAGTGAATCGAGAGATGAACCATAAAAAGAAACTGAATAAGAACATGATTGGAATGATAATAAGTCCAAAATCAAATGTGTTCTCCACCAAAGGACAACCAACAAGTTTGTCGACTACTTTGACGCGAACCGGACATTCAGGATGTTCTTTATTTAGACTTCTTTCTAATCGTTTCGCGTGATATACGTTTTGAAACCATCGAATCGGTATATGAATTATGGCACGAAGTATACGTTCAGTGCGTAAACCCCGTCCTTCTTCAGCAAATTCATATGGCTCGATATCGTCATCAGATTCTTCGTCTTCATCAGTTTCACGTGTTGTTCTATAGGCCCATAAAGTTATTCGGTCGCGAACATAATTTATAGCTGAAACTATTTTTGACATTTTTGAGCATTCATTTAAATCATTTTCTCATATATTGATTATTTTGATGACAGCACTACCTTTTAGAATGAAAATTATTTAGATTATCGATTGGATACTACTTTTACTTTTTGACTTAAATATTGCAAATTAATTCTTATTAAATAAACCAAAACTTTGTTTTTTATCAATGGCTCTTATTTTTGCGTTTTAATAGATATTTAGAGATATTGCATAACTTTTAATGAATTGATTTAGATTTTGTTAAATTTTCAAATGTGTTTATGCGGACACAGACAATGTGCACCTCTCATTGCAGGCATTCACGAATTTGCTTAAATCACATCTTGTCACCAAATAGTTTTTAATTTCATCAAATTGTTAACAAAACATAATTGTTGAACAAATCACAAATTCTTAAAGTATATATTCATAGATAAAAGTATCACATTCTTAAACATTTGACTATTGAATCCATTGAAATAAATTCAATTTTAAAAATTGAGTTTAAATACAAATTTTAAGATTGTCTAAAGTCTGAGTTCAAACAAAATTTTGATATTTTAATTATTTATCAATTAATGTGTGATCTATTGATTCTTTTTCTTTTCTTTTCTTTTTTTGAAAAAAAAACTTAATCATTAATTAATAATTTTGAAAATGGATTTTAAAGATGAAATCAAGAAAATTTATTTACATTAAAATGTGAAATACTGTACATTTTTGGTTAACTATTAATTTGAATATTTAATAACTATTGAATTAATTTTCCTTCTATACAAATGCTATTTTGATGTTTAAAAAAAACAACTATTGTTAGTTTTAATCGATGTGTTCGTGTTGTGCTTCTGCTTCTCTCCAATTATTTCTTACTGTTTCTGCAATTGTTTTGAATAAATTTGATTTTCCGAACATATATGAGAAACAAGTTATACAAAAAATCCAAGAAAATAACAATAAATAATCAAATTTGAGTTGAGGCACACTCTGAAGTGGTCCCAACAGATCTTCATCAGTGATGTTGGGAGCCATGACTGGAGACATACCGGTCAATGTCTGAATATAACTGACAAAACTTTCAATTGTAGGTTCGCTGTCATTGACTTTGCCCACAATTTTCGCGTTGTGGAAGAATAAAATAGTGGGAACTCCAACTAATCCATATCTCATATTAAGGCTAAACCAAAAAAATTATCATTTATTTAAATATTTAGTTTCTAAATGTTTTGATTGATATAAAACCTGTTCAGTCCGTAAGCATCGATTGCCAATACATAAAATTGTGGATATATTCGGCCCAAAGCATTGAAATGTTTGGCAGATTTAGCACTAAATGGACACCATTTGTAATAAAAAATTACAACAACACATTGCGCGCCATGAGTTTGACTTATATTTGGTTCAGATTGTAAGTAATCCACAAGTCGTGTACTGTTCACTAGTATTAATGATGAACTTTGTCTTGAAATTGTCTATCGATTCGAATGAAACAAAACTATTTTAAAGTCACGAAAAAATATCAAAATCATTATAAGAGAAGAGCATTCATTCATTCATTCATTCATTCATTCATTCATTCATTTTTTTAAATTGTAAAAAAAATAGAGTAAAAATTTGTCATTCAATTAGTATTTCGATGTTCTACAAATAGCAAAAGAGGACCATTGATAGCCAAAGTGTTAGTTATTTATAAGAATTTAACCTAATTTTGCTTCAAATCCTATGTAGTGGAGAAGTGAGTCTCAAAATTGATTTTTCAATTTTTGAATAATTTAAAATTTTTGCAAATGGGCTCTCGTTTTACAAAAATAGCTTTAATCAGAGAATCAAGTTTTGCATCTATTGTTGAACACTAATGAAGACTCATTTAATATTATTAATAATTAAGTGCAATAACTCATGACTCACTCGTTATTGTATGGCTCAACTTAATTATTAATTACCACTAATAATTATCATCAATATTGATAAAGAGCTTTAAGAAGAGTTTCGAGAGAATCTCTTCTCAATCACAATTTGTGACCAAAGTTTCAAATCAAATGTTATTTTGAATGAATTAAACTTCAAATAAATGATTGCCTACAATGCACTCAATTTAGACTTCAATTTAACATTCAATTTAACAATTATCAATTGAAAGCATTGTTTTGTCAATTGTTTTGTCAATTTTAAAGTCATAAACAATTAATTTTGTGTCAAATCCATCTAATAATCAATTTTTGTGTTGTTTATCATTTTGTTGATCAAAGAAATAAAGAATAAATTAAAAAAATAGAACTTGCTCTGCTGAATTGATCTGTTTACGCATTTACGATTTGACGACTAGCTCCAACCCCAACTCCAACCCCCCAAACCTATGGACTGAGCCATCTATTAGTATAGATATACACAATATTAAAGCAAATAATATTAGTATTAGTGTTAGTATTGGAGTAAAACTAGCCTTACATTGAATTGAGTGCACTTTCAATGCGTTCACTATTTGTGCTGTAAATAAACACTAAATATTACAACAAAGAAGACATTTAATTATTTTTGACTAATTTTAGTAAAAGTAAGTCATTCTTCAAATATTAATCATTTTTTAGATTAATAAATGTTTTTGATTTAATTCAATTATTGCAAATAGTTTTCAATAATATTAAGATATTATTGAAATAATAATAAAGTTATTGTAAATAAAATTTACGTAAAATTAAATACTCATAGAAAAGAAAACGCAGTGTTTGGCAACTCTTTTACGCAAGTCTTTAACCATTAAATGATTGCATAACTAATTATTGCTTTTAATTTATTATTAGTTATCAATAAGTGAGTTATGATTTTTGGTTAATTGGCTTTAATTATCAATTATTGGACTCTTTCTTATTATTCGCATATTTTTTAAAGTCATAAACAGTAAGTATTTGTTTGAATTGACTTTTATATTATAATTGATATAATCATTGATATAATCATTATTGTAATTAATAATAATATATTAATAATTATAATAATTAGACGATTGACCAAATGATTGACCGAATTTGAGTTTTATTCAACATTAAATCAGTTTAGATTTGATATTAGTTTAGAATTTTGTTTAATACTCATTGAAAATAAGGCTATTTTTTAGAAACTATTAATGTTTTAATGAAAACCTTGAACTCCAAAGTAAACAACAAGAAAACAATTTAAAGGGAAATTCCTTTTAATAGCACTTTCTTTGTTAGTATTTATTTACCAAAACAAATATATTTGAATTTAAATGAAATTTTTGTTTTAACATATCATTAATACCAATAATTATTTTATATAAACTGTTAATTAGTTGTATCGAAATGTTTTTTATTTCAATTATTATTTAATTTGACTAATTGTGACTTCACTTATGATTAGTTGTGCAATGAGTCGCACAAATTTGAAGCAACAATTAATGAAACAACAACTTCTTCAACAAGAATTGCGTGAAAAGCAGTCACAGCCAAGAATAGGACAGTCATCACAAGCTCTTCAACCACAACATCCAAATCTTCAGTCTCTAAGTTTGCAACAGTTCCCTAATGTTCATAACTCTCACCAACTGTTGCAAAAAGTACAGCAAAGCCAACAAATGCGTGGTTTAGAGAATCCAACCAATTATCATGTGTTGCAAACTCAGAAACAGTCACAACACTCTCTCAGTTGTCAACCGACACAATCAGAACAACAACAAGTGATGCCTCAGTTGTCATCGCTCTCGTCAACTGGTCCTCAATCGCCATTCGCTCTCAGTCCTGACAGTCCATTGTCTGCACCTCCGAGTTCTGTGTGTTCGACATCAGAATTGGACGATGTATTCGACGTTTTGGGCGGATTTGATAATCAAGAAATGAATCAAATGGTTGACGAGGACATAGTCGGTGCAATTGCAGCCACACTTCCGGCAGATATTAATTATTATTTGGAATCAGCTCCCAATACACCGACCCCTAAAGGTGGAGCTGTTTCTTCATCTTGTCCTCAATTAACAGAACAAGAGATGAAGGCCTGGCAAAAGGATAGACAAAAGAAAGATAATCACAACCAAATCGAAAGGAGGCGTCGCTATAATATTAATGACCGCATTAAAGAACTCGGAACTCTTTTGCCAAGGGGTGAAGATTCAAAACATTATGATCTCGTGAAAGACATGAAACAAAATAAAGGAACTATTCTTAAGGCATCAGTCGATTACCTGAGATTACTTAAGAGAGAAAACACACGACTCAACGAACAGGAAAAAAAATATAAAGAAATGGAATCCAATTATAGAAGTTTACAAATGAAGTTTCAAGACTTGGAATTACAGATCAGATCGAGTTCTCTTCAGCACTCGTCCACTTGGACTCAAATGGTTTGTAAATCTTATGAGACTTTCACTTATATTATTGATTACTAAAACAATTACTCATTTTAGGCCAACTGTAACCCTGCAGGCAATAGTGGTAGTGATATGTTGATATCGCCAACTATATCAAGAAGTGATCCCTTTTTAAATGCCAACAATCATTTGCCACTAACAGATGCGGACACTTATGCAGTGACTCAGAGCTTAAAGACAATAATAAAACAGGAATACATGACACCGATATCACCGGTATCTCCGAGTCAGTCGAGTTCAGGTCTGGGCTCTTCGCTTCCATCTGCGAGTCCGGCCCAACAGTTTTTTCAATTTAATGATTTAATGGAAAGAAGACATGATCCCATTCTATCGGCCGCTTCACTAAATATTAAGAATGAGGCCTTTTCTCCGCAATCAATGGATATTTGCAATTGAAATGATATATAAATATATATTTTATAATTAAGTTATGCTTCCATTTAAACCAAATGAATGTATTTTTAAGTTTTAGTGTTTATGAGTTAATGAGTTTATATGTGCCACAAAAGTGTTTTGCAGTTATTTTAAAGATACTCATCAGTCAATTATGAGACTATTTGGAAAATGCTCAAAATTGAGCATAAATTTCTTTTTAGCTAATCATTAATTTTCATTTCATTCATTTGATTAAACAATACATTTGTGGACAGTTTTGGTCAAAATAGGAGTCGGAATCAGTCAAAAAAGAGCTCAATTATTAATATGTTATTTGAAAAAATCATATTTTATCGAAATAAAGATTAAAAATTGTAATTTTTCATAAATTAAAGTAATAGAGACGAAAGTTTTATCGACGAAATTAAAACTTAAGTCTCTATTGATGTAAAACTTATTGATTAATTGATAAAAGTTTCTAATGATATAAATGAATAAATTGTTCAAATGTTATAACAATATTATAAATGTTGTAATTAATTATTGAATTAAAATCAATTCAATGGTAAAAGTCTTACCTCATTATTGGTGTTATTATGAAATGCAATTGGAGTGCAATTCACTGAATTGACTGAATTGACTGCATTCACTCCATTCACTCCATTCACTGCAGATTCATTATTATTAACGATTGTATTATTTATATTAATTTCAGTGTTATTTATGTTA
>JAQIWZ010001906.1:0-10374 GCA_034697245.1 Malaconothrus monodactylus
AATTTTTTCAATCTCGGGTCTTGTCTCGTCTCGTGTTCAATGAGGGAAATCCTTTATTAATATTCAGATTATTGAGTTTCTACCTTTAAAAATGAACTTATTATTGTTTAAAATAACTATTTTAAGTTCATTTACTTAAGTATTACAATATATCTTTTTATGAAAGAATCTCATTTCAGAAATTTTTATTTTTTGCCGTTTCGTCTCGCGAGACGAAAGACCAGATTTCGCGAGATTTTACGCGAGACGAGATTTCGTGCTCACGTCTAATACACAGCTTATTCGTTGATTCCAACTGTTTTCAGTGTATTGTATAAGAACTTATTTTCACAACATATTCTTATGTTCAAACATTTTTATTGCTTTGTTTCACTTCTCTCATTGTGAAAAATTCCTGTAAATTCAGAATTTAAGCCAAAAAAATAACCTCCAATTCCTCTTGATTTCAAATTTGAGAAATTTGTTGAAAAATTTCAAGCAAAATGTAAGTTTTGAAGAATATTTATTATAAAATAGATGAGAAGATCCCAAATCCAAATGATATGAAATAACAAACATTGGCTAAGTTTGATGTCTGACATTGGTTTAAGTTTCTTAATTATTCATATCTAATAAAAATTTTAAGAAATACTCAAATCATGCATCAACATTGAATTTTTGATTAAACTAGAATTTTAAATAACGTATAAAATTGAGAACACTATGAATCAGTAAATTTCAATTTGGAAGTTTAGATATTCAACACATCGATGAAAAATAGAAATCAGCTCACATTTAATGTTATCATTGAAATAACTTATAAAACATAAATTATGAGAGTTAGTATTCAATTTATTGTGGTAATGATCTTTCAACTAAAGTTTAAATAAAATTATGAAAAAAGATCTATTGGGTTAGAATTACTCGAACACAAACTCAGCAAAAAAAACAGGTGAAAAATAAATTTTAATTATTCATCATTTGCATTATAAACAATGGCTTATAGTTCATCTGAACTTAATTTTTAGTAACAGAATAGAAGAATAGAAGAAAATTTGTTGAGTTAAGATGAAACGACTAATTGCTTGAAAACAAATTTGATTTATCAGTTTATAACTTATATTGATAATAGGCTATTATCAATAGCTAATAAGATTATAAAAATAGTATCACTTTTGTATCGTGTCATTCAAAAAAAATTATCACAATTCTAACGAAACTAAATGTCAAAATCTCAAAAAATAATTTATTCAAAGAAATGAACTTATATTTTAAGATAAAAAACATCGATTATATTAACTCTTGTCTAACAAATGAATTGACTCAACTATTATCAAGAGTTTTGATGATTCTCTAATCAGTTCCCTAATTATTCTAAACTTGTTTTTATCCAATCAAAAGAGATTTTCTTTCGATTAAACAAATTCGATCACTATTAAGATGTGTTTAAGAAACATTTGAGCAACGCTTGAATCAAATTAAACTAATATTATTAAAATACTATTATAATGTTAAAAGTGGTAACGATTTTTAATTTATAAATTAAGAAAAGGAACCACTTTCAAGAATCGTAAATAGTTTCATTGATAATTTGCTCATAATTGATAAAAATAACACTATCAGGAGATTAGCCTAACTTAAGAATTGATATTTTGATCAAGTTTTTGTTTGCGAAGTCTTATAGACCGCAAATTGTTAAGAATGTTATATAAACTTATGATAATATAGTAATAAATTATAAAGAATTAATTCAAATTCTAACTGATTCTCTAATTCGCAAATGACAGTAAACTATTTGATTAAGAAAGAAAGACAAATTGATGTTCAGATAAGATTATTGGGTTATTAGTAGTAATGAGAAAATATTTATCTTGTTATTCAAATCAACAAATAACCCATTTCTAAGACCACGAATAACTTTTGTAAACATTTATTTTGCATAATGTTTAAAGTGAATCATTTTCTTATTATTTTTCCAAAATATTTAATTATTTCAATTATACGATATATCAGTTAGAAATGGATTAGTTATTTTTCAAAACCAGACATTAAATTTGTTAAGACAGCAAATATCCAAAGCTATAATAGATTTTTGGATATGATTCGACCTTTTTTTGAATAGATACAAGTTTTGCATGCAATATATGCGCAAAATTTTTATTTGAACACTATTTTAAGAGAAGAGTAAAAATCAGGCATAGTTTCAAAAAGAATATGTTTAGTATTTTTGTGTTCAATGGTTTTCGTTTCAAAAATTGAATTAATTGTTTAAATTCTAAACAAAATCAAATTTTCTAATTTTCATAAAATTGAAATTTTGCTCAAACAAAATACGCATAAAATAAAGGGTTAAATGTTTTGTTGGGCAATAAATCATTCCAAATGAAATATCTTTTACAAACATAGAAAGTGTAAAATTCTTGATCATATTCTTTAAATGTTGATAACTAACTAATTATTTTAAACCAATAGAAATGGAACTTTATTTGGTATTATTCCGCAGTCGCAGAAAATGATTGTTTGAGAAAAAGTTTTCTCTTTCAGAAATTTCATAGTTGATAAAGTTTTGAAAAAAGGTGCGCATCATTGCTATACTCATACCTTGATTTTATGCGAAAAAGTTTATGCGAATAGTTCTCCTTTACATTGTTCTAAATATTTGAAAAGTTTAAATTTGTTCTCTCATTGATTAGTTAAAACGTATTTGATTTTTAAAAACTTATTTTCATTTTACGTAAATGATGAATAATTTAAGAATAAAAAATGAAAGTTTGCGGGAGTTTTTAGCCGAAATGTTGGGCACTTTCACACTCACTGTAAGTGAAATTTTTCTCAATTATTCTTTAGATCATGAGTTAAGAAATTGTTCCAATAGAATAGAGCTTCAAAATGTATTTCAATTCAGTTTTATATTCTGTCAAAGAGAGTTCAAATTTTTAAGCGCTGACCAACTTTTCTCATCAGATGCTATCCTCATATTTATTAGATTTTCAAATCGAGTTCATTCGTTTGAGATATAAAATAGATTTTAAAACAATTAAATTTTTTAATTTTATAATTTTGAAAAATGAATTGAAACACTTTCATTTAAGTTGATTCTATTTGGTTTAAGAATAATGTTTGATACAAAATTTTTTTACTGTTTTGAACTTGAAGTTTCTTCTCATTGAATTGATACTCATATTGAGAATAAATTAATTTTGATTTGTAGACCAGTGATGTTAATTGCCATTAATTTATAGCATTAGGAAACCTTTCAATGACTTGCTTATTGAATGAAGTGCACGTGTAATTGAGTTAATTGTTGATTGACTCGTAAGTGAGTGACTGAGAGAGAGAGAGAGAGATCAAGTTTTGTGCTGTACTTTATTCTTCTTTCTGAATTTGATTATCATTATTCATGACTCCAATAACCGATTGATTACTGCCTTTATATTAAATAAATGAATTCAAATAATCAAATAAGAGTTCAATTATTTTATTTGAGTCATTCTCGATTACACTACAATTAAATTAAATTAGAAAATAATTGATTTCAAATACATTGAGAACATGAGATTAAACACAACCACCTTTTCATTATAACTCTTTTTTGACAACATAAAAGTAAGTTTATTTCTATAATCTTGAAAGATTAACTATTTATACGAATGGCACCAAAAGTATCTAAATTTTAATAAAGCAATAAATTATAAAATACTATATCAGTCGACTATTATTAAGGTTGAATTTGAATTATTTTTTCTAAGAATTAATCTTTAAACAAATATGAATTTAAAAGAAAAAGCTAATATTGCGAATTCAATGTTGTAAATTTAGCTCAAATGCATTTATCGGAAAAATATTTGATCAGAAGAAACAAATTTGAGTTCTTTTTTCAATAAAATGAAAATTTTTCTCTTGAAAAACAAATATCAACACAATCGAAATAGCAGTTTATTGTAATAAAATGTTTTAGAAACTTAGAAATTTACGATTCACTTTCGTATAGGAATAGATAATAAGCTTCTGGAATGAAAGTTGACATTTTTCAAATCAATTAAAATTGTATTTATTTTTAAAATCAAATCATGATTCAATTAAATAATGGCTAATTTATTGAACAGTCAATGAAGGACATAATATTATAAAAGTTCTAAATAATAAATTTATAATATTTAAAATAAATACGCAATTCTAAAGCTAGGTTTAGGTTACGTTTGTTTATCTCATTTGAAACACTTGAAATTTTATTGAAATCATTTTACACATGATTTATAACTTTACAAGTCATTTAAAGGTGAAAACTATCGTATAGTCAACTGTTATTTTTAATTTTAGTTGAAAAACATTTGAGTAGAAAAACAGAACTATCATAAACTGTCTCCAAAGCTGTTTTAATTGAAATATTTCACTCAATAATATTTTGTGCAACACAAATTTTTCATAAAAAATATAAATAAAAAATTGCAAACTTAATGACGAGAAACCTGATATACATTTAATTAATTAAATCAGTGTATCGGATGTTCCTCTAATGCTTATGTGACGGTTGCAAAAGAAGGTGCGATAGCGCATACAATTGGTCCATGGGCCTGGGGAATGGTACGATTTATTCGTTCATTTTTCTCATTTCAAACCATTTAAAAATTTCTTTTATTTAGGCCCTCACGGCTGCCATTTATGTTTGCGGTGGAGTTTCAGGTAATTCTTATTCTAAATATTTTAAATATTTTTTAACAAATCAGCAAAACTGTAACAAATTTGTTGAATTAATAAGTTATTGACAATTCTAACAAATATTCAAGTATTATATTTTTAAATTTTTGTCTAAATGATATTTTAAGTTTAAAGATACGATCGAATTGATTTACAAAAGTAAACAAAATAATTGAATTTAGAAAGCGAATTGATTTATGACATTTAGGCGGTCACGTCAATCCTGCGGTCACACTTGGAATGGCATCAATTGGAAAGCTATCGTGGCGTAAAGTTATTCACTATTTTCTCGGTCAATACATCGGAGCATTTTTAGCTGCAGTTGTCACTTACTTAGTATATAGAGAAGCAATCATTGATACTTTTGGATCAGATTTTAAAACAACGGGAGTCAATGGAACTGCAGCAATATTTGGCACTTTTGCCAACGAAAAAATTTCTATCGGAACTACAATTTTAGATCAAGTATAAACAATGGCTCATTTATGCAACAAATAACGAGAAAAAGTTTCGAAAATGATTTTTTTGGAGTCAAAATAAATAATCAATATTTTTATTTATAATTTATTGAAAAATAATTTTCCGAAAATGTTTTACAGCAATGAAGCGCATTTCAAAAAATAATAAACTACCGACGCTTCTGAATGAGAATATGAAATTCTGACAAACTTTAAATATTCCTAAGGATAAGATTTAATATTTCATAAAATGTTTAATGAATTATTTGCTTTAAGTTATGACTTCAACAAAATTATTTAAGAAGATTTTTCTCATCACTAAATTTGTTGCATTTGATTATTATTATTAAATTGAAAATATTGTGTTTGCTTGATTACTCTTACAGGTAGTGGCTGTTGGCTTCTTTCTGCTCCTAATAAACGCAATAACTGATGAGCGAAACATGGCTTGTCCTAAAGGTAGGAAATAGTTAATCAAATTCAATCATTTTCCACCCAATCAGTCAAATTAGATTAGTTTCATATAATATCCAAAAGTATATTGAAAATAGTAGTATTTATTTAGTATATTGAAAATATATTCACTTACTGAATCAATTTTGTCATGTTTAAATGCACATTTGGTTAATTAATTAATTATTTTAATGGAGGTGCAGCTCTTTTATTCTTTGATAAACTTAATATTTTACTTTAAAATCATATCTTAAAGATATAAACTTAATCAAAATCCAAAGAGATATCTTTCAATATCTACAATAACACTCACACCATATAAAGCAAGACTGATTCAGTGCAGTTAAGAAATAAAATGTTTATTTTATCGAAATTCAAATAATTATTGGGTTTGTTTAGTTGAAAATTAAATGTTATTAATTTTAACTAAAATTGTTTAAATTCATGGATTAAATATTTAAAATTAATGTTAAATCTATAGGTCTGGTCCCAATAGCTATTGGTGTGACTGATTTAGGATTAATGGTATTTGCTTTCGGTTACAATTGTGGCGCTCCAATAAATCCCGCTCGAGATTTCTCGCCGCGTCTATTCTCAGCAATGGCCGGTTGGGGCGGAGAAGTCTTCTCGTAATTAAATATTTCGATTATAATCTGATTTTTTAGTTGATATTTCAATTAAAACAATTGATAGTATTATGCATTAAAATAATTATAATATTGAATAGATATAATGATTACGGATATTTTTGGGTTCCATTCGTTGGCTGCCATATCGGGGGAATTCTCGGCTGTTGGATATATCGCTTGTGTATAGAAAATCACTGGCCTGCTGATACTTACGATATGCCGCATTCTAACGAAAGTGAGTCAACAAACTATAGCAAAGACAACGCTTTGAATCGCATTCGGCCTTTATAATAGTATTAATAAATCGTCATTAAAACCCTATTTCAAAACTAACAATAAAAAAGTTTGTGTCAATCATTCTCTGAAAAAAGCTTTTCTCCTATTCGTGAATCCAATTCTGTGCTCGGAAGAAAAAGCAATTATTTGGATTCAATCTCTAACGCAAATGCTATTGATTTAAATGAAATATTTTTATACCAATAACATTCTTTATTACTTATTTTTAGAACTTTAGAGCGAAAAGTAGTTAACTTCAAGTAACAATGCATTCCTTTCCACCCAATTAAACAAAAAAAGTCATTAAATAAAAGTCATTAAATATTTCTTAATCACTTATTGACCACATTTGACAGGAAAAAACAGTTATTTTGAAATGAATGATATGAAAGGATATTAAAAACAAAGAATGGGATATTACGGCACCATTATATCAGTAAATATTTATGAATCAATTTATATGCATAACTTATTTACAATATTAATTTAAGTATTTTCTATTTGGATATCTTTCAACATTTAAATTTTGCTTATTTTACTTTTAAACTTTATCAAATATATCAAATATGTTTAATCATTTGAATACTATAAATAATTTTTAAAAATATTTATCATTTATTTGTAGCGATGGAGTTCCAAATACTGTTAACATATCTGTATAATTAAAAAACTAAAATATAGCCATTAAATCAATTTGTTAATAATCTTACGTTAAAATACTTTCATATTTAACTTATCGAATAAAACTTAAAAATAGAAATTTTTTCTTAATTTTAGAAACAATTTAATTTTTGAACTTCTTAATTAAGAGTTATTTGGGAAATGCTTTGAGCAAAAAAGTAATTTATTGAAAAATATTCTCAACTAGTATTTAAATAGTAGAACAAATTAGAAGAATTGAAATGAACAGCGAATGATGAATTGTGTGAAATTCTTAAAAACTCTATTAAATTAAATACAATTTTCACAAAATATGTTAATTAAAGTTATAAACGAAGTTATGATAAACTCCAGAAGTACTCTATGAGTGTAGTAAATGTTAAATGAAGTAAATTATTGTTAGCTTAAGTAATTATAACAGACTCGTAAGTGCTTTCCTAAATTCAAAACAAATAATTTGAAATATTATTTAATATCTATATTATAGCATTTTATTAAGATTTAGGCAATCATTTTCAGTTTGAATACTTGTTTCACAGTTATATCATTTTTTGTGTGTATTCACAATATTTAAATGAACAAAACGAAATTCAAATATAAAACTCATTTCTGACTTTTTCAATTATATCATTTGAATAAATTAGACGTAAATAAAATATTAGATTAATTTGTTAAGTGATAAAAACCAAATCAATTTGAACAGCGATTTAAGCAATTATAGAGTTAATTGTTTAGAAGAGTGGGTCGACGCTATAAACAGAACATAAGGTAATAAAAGTAAAAGTCGCTAAAGTTGATGTAAAGCTAAAGTTGATGTAAATGTCTCACACTTTGATAGAAATGAACTGCTCATTTAAGCTAAATATTAGACTGTTGTGTAGTAAAAGCGCTGAAACGATCCTCCCTTTCTCCGAATCCCTCAGCATCTCTGCGCAGTAAAACCAACTCTGATCTTAAAACTGATGCTTTCCTTCCACCAGAGATTTCACATCATCTCATAATTACAAATGTTTTTATACTCTAGTGTTTATAAATATTATACAAAATGCTTTACAGACTATTTATATTTAGTTTTATTATGTGTTTCATTTCTATGGGCTGTCAAAACATGAAATCATTATTAATTAATGTTTAAAAATGAATTAGAAATCACTTATCGATTTTTAAATATGATAATAATGTTTAAAATAATGGATAAATGCTCTCTCAATAAGAATATTCAACAATATCTATTACTTGTGATTATTTGTTGCGTTGCCTCAACTTTTAGTGGTAAGTAATTATATACTTCTTTAATAAAATTTAATAATTTTTAAAATAAAAAAAAAATAATAAGAAATAAAATATAGAATTTGTGCTGTTATTGTTTCAAAATAGATGTGAAACTATTGAGACAAATATTTCGCAAATAAAGATTTTGTTTTCAAATGAAAGGCATAACGACAGCGCACACGACTTATTCATAGGGACAGTAGCGTTTGAAGTCGTGAAGTAGTTTTGCACTCAACTTATAATATGCAGGCATGACCTGCAAGAGGGGTGAAAATAACTAAAAATTGCTCTATCTTTAGACTCAGTTATTCTGACTCGAGAGTAACTTAAGCTCAAGTCTAGCATTTCCTTCGAAGAAAATGTCATTTCTAGACACATGATCTAAATTTAAGTAAAAAAAGTTGAGCAAATTCCTGATCGTAAATTCAGAACTGATTACTGTATAATCAAAAATATGCTATACTATGCTCTCATAGTAAAAGCATTACTTCAAACTTTGATATTCAATTTCTTATGCTTTCAACATCTGTTGTATATTTGTTAAATTCACTTTTACATCAACGCCACAGTTTAAAGATATTAGTTTATATCGCTTTTCAGTATAATGTTGTATTCCATGTAATCCAATAATAGTATTGAATGTCTATCATTTGAAATCTAGAAACTATTTTAATGAAGGTATAAATAACTAATCCTGAATCGAAATCCTATCAAAAATTTCTAAATTCAATGAAACAGACGTAAGGGATATATTTCTATTTTAAGAAATGTTTATATACATAAAAAATATTTGAACGTCGTTTGCCTTATAAAAAATCTATCTTTCAAATGATTTTGAAGTGATTGACTTTTAAAGCAAAAAAAATCGATTCAAAAAATACAGAAAAGTGTTTAACTTAAATCAAAAAGAATGAAAATCACAGAAAATGAAAGATTGCATTCAATTTGATATCAAGTAATGACAGTCTTAGTATTATTACAAAAGTGTGCTCTATCTTTGTTTCTTTCCTCCAAATGAACACTTAACTTAGTTAATATTAGATAAATAAAATAAATCATAACTCAAATTTTGCTCAACAAAACATTCCAGAGTCAAGGGAATAATACAATAATCAAACAACTTTTGATGTTCTTTTCATATATTACTATTATTATTATATATTTTAATTAGTAATTGTTTCAATTAAAACTTGAATAATCATGAATGCGATTAACTTCATGTTAAGTCAATTTTTCCATAAATCAAATACAAAGTCATTCGAAGGCTTAAGTGATTTACTGAAGAGATATTCTATAAAAAAAAGATTAAGACATTATTTATTATCTGATCAATGATTTTTGAACTCAATTTTAACATTTAACTATACGAATATTCATTTAATTAGTTATTTATTCTGATTAGCAATCAATCACTTCTAATCTTGATTTGATATAATTTTGGAATCTTTAAAAATAATTTCTTTTCTATCAAACTTTAAATCTCAATTATCTGTTGAAATGAATTTTACAAAAAAACGTTATATCACAACGTTTTTATTGATTATTTCAAAAGTTAAGAATAACCAAAACTTTTGTGCAGTTTTTACTCTTATTATGGAAGCAAAACATGTTAACATCTTTTATTTGCAGAGCATTAAACATACTCCTGATAATGAAAGTTATCTTTGAGTTTATGCAGTTGAAGAAAGAGTGATTTAATAGGCAAAAAATATCTTTGCATGCATTTCAAAGCTGTGTGAAAATATAATGTTTATTTTATGGCCACAAATGCCATTTTTGTCTCTTTCAAACCATTAAATAGAACAATATTTTTCTCCTTATTAACTGCTTATTTATATCTCAATATGATTTTTATTAATTATTTACATAAAATAAATATTTGAAGTTCTAAATTACGAAAGTTTTTTAAGCAAATGCATTAAAGTTTGTTTATTCACAATTTATTTATT